>JAPFFP010008007.1:0-17448 GCA_026153255.1 Solanum medicagineum
AGACTCTATTGTTGGGCGTTATAGTGTAGTATTGGGTTCAGTGCCAAATCGGCACGAGTCATGGCCTGGGGTTGGGCCATGACAAAAAATCATCTAACTCGAACTCCAAATCTCTCCTTCTCATGCCAGTATATGATTTCTGGTGAATCTGGGCTATCTTTAACCTTTCCTAGATGACTTTCACCTTCTCCATAGACTGGTATATGAGGTTAGGCCGAATCAACTCAGCCTCATCCATCTTGAACCAGCCAATTGGTGATCTACATCTCCTCTCGTATAATGCCTCATACGGGGCCATCTGGATGCTTGCATGAAAGCTATTATTGTACGCGAACTCAATCAATGGTAGATGATCATCCCAATTTCCCTTGAAGTCAATAGTACATGCCCTCAACATATCCTCCAGGGACTGACTAGTAAGCTCTGCCTGCCCGTCAGTTTGAGGGTGGAAAGCGATACTCAAATTTACCTTCGCACCTAATCCCTTCTTGAAAGATCTCCAAAATTGAGAGGTGAATAGAGCTCCTTTGTCCGAGATGATGAACAAGGGAACCCCATGTAACCACACAATCTATCGAATATAAAGTCAAGCATACTCCCCAGCCGTATAAGTTGTCTTGATTGCCAAAAAGTGGGATGATTTTATCATCCTGTCAACAATCACCCATATTGAATCATGCTGCTTTCGGGATCTTGGTAAACCGGTAATGAAGTCCATGTTGATCACCTCCCATTTCTGCTCTAGAATTTCAAAGTTCTGAGCTTACCCACATGGTTTCTGATGTTCAACCTTAATCTGTTGGCAATTGGGAAACTTGGAAACAAATTCAGCAATGTCTTTCTTCATCCCATTCCACCAATAGACTTCGCTTAAGTCATGGTACATGTTGGTGGAGCCAAGATAAATGGAATTCCTCATACTGTGAGCTTTGTCCATGATTCTGTCTCGAATACCATCAACATCAGGTACACATAATCTCCCTTGGTATCTCAATGCCCCATATCCCCCTTTGGAGAAGACTATCACCTTTTGCTTGGAAACCGCTTCTTTCAGTTGGAGTAAGACATGGTCTTGGCCTTGCTTTCCTTTACCTCAGACACTAAGGATGACGCAGAACCATTTTGAACATTGATATCACCTTCATTGTTATCCTCAAGTTGTACTCCCAAACGAGCCAATTTATGCACCTCTCTGGCTAGCTCTCTCTTCCCCTCCTCTACATGGGCAGTGCTACCCATGGATATCTTGCTAAGAACATTAGCAACAACATTAGCCTTGCCTAGGTGGTAGAGGATGCTCATATCGTAATCTTTGAGCAATTCTATCCACCTCCTCTGTCGCAGGTTGAGCTCTTTCTAACTGAACACGTACTGCAAGCTCTTATGGTCAGTAAACACGTCCACATGCACTCTGTACAGACACTGATGCCAGATTTTAAGTGCGAATACCACTGCCACTAACTCAAGATCATGAGTTGGATGTTTCTTCTCATGAACCTTAAGATGTCTGGAAGCTATCACCTTCCCTCTCTGCATAAGTAAATAACCCAATCCAATTCTGGATGCATCACAATATATCACAAAGTCACCCGTCCCATTTGGAAAGGTCAACACTGGTGTTGTAGTCAATCTAGTCTTCAACTCCTGAAAACTCCTTTCACATGCCTCGGACCACTGAAACTTGGCCTTCTTTTGAGTCAGCTTTGTCAACGGGGCTGACAGGGAAGAAAAGCCTTTAATGAATCTGTGGTAGTACCCGGCCAAACCCAAAAAACTTCTTATTTCCGTGGGTGAAGTGGGTCTTGGCCAGTTCTTAACCACCTCAATCTTCTTTGTATCAACCCGAATACCATCCCCGGAACAACATGTCCCAAGAAGGCCACTGACTTGAGCAAAACCTCACACTTGGAGAATTTTACATACAACTCATGACCTTTGAGTGTTTGCAAAACCACTATAAGGAGATTAGCATGCTCCTCTTCATTCCTCCAGTACACTAGGATGTCGTCAATAAATATAATGATGAACATGTAAAGATATGGTCTGAATACAGTGTTCATCAAATCTATGAAAGCTGCAGGTGCATTTGTCGACTCGAAGAACATGACTAAGAACTCAAAATGGCCATACCGTATTCTACAGGCTATCTTAGGAATGTTACTTTTCCTCACCTTCAACTGATGGTAACCCGATCTGAGATCTATCTTAGAGAAACAAGTAGCACACAGAAGCTGGTCAAAGAGATCATCTATCCTGGGAAGAGGATACTTATTCTTTATGGTAACCATGTTCAACTGTCAGTAGTTTATACACATCCTCAACGACTCATCTTTCTACACACGAATAGGACAAGGGCACCCAAAGGTGAGACATTAGGCCTTATGAAACCTTAATCTAACAAGTCTTTCAGTTGCTCTTTCTATTCTTTCAACTCTGCCGGGCCATTCTATAGGGTGGAATTAAGATAGGTTTAGTCTCAAGAAGAACATCAATCCCAAAGTCAATATCCCTATCAGGTGGGACTGTGGGATGATCATCGGGAAAGGCCTCAGGAAACATATTCACTATTGGGACTGACTCAAGAGTAAGAGACTCAACATCGTCAGACTTCACTCGCACGAGATGATAAATGCAACCCTTGGATATCAACTTCGTAGCTTTAAGATATGATATGAAATTACCCTTAGGGGCAACAGAACTCCCTTTCCAATCTACTATAGGCTTATTAGGAAATTGGAACTTAACAATCCGGGTTCTAGAGTCAATAGAAGCATAACAAGCATGAAGCCAATCCATGCCCATGATTATATCAAAATCAACCATCTCCAGCTCTATCAAATTAGCTAAAATGTATCTATGGTAAATAGACACCACACAATCCATGTAAACCCTCTCAGCTAGGATAGACTCATAGGTATTAGTAGAAATAGTAAAAGGCTCAAGAAAACATTCTAGAAGAATCCCAAACTTATTTGCCACATAAGGGGTCACGAAAGACAAAGTGGCACCCGGATCAAGTAATGCATAGCAATCATAAGAAAAGACTTGAAGCATGCCCGTGATAACATTTGGTGCAGCCTCATACTCTCTACGGTTACCTATAGCATAAAGGTGGTTCGTCCCGTCGCCTGTACACGTAGTAGTAGCACTATACTGGTTACCTGCTGGGGGTTCTGTCAAAGACTGAGATCTGCTATTTTCTTTACCTCGTCTCCTCTTTAGGCACTCCAACTGAAAGTGACCCGCCTATCCATATAGGAAACGAACATCTGTGCCAGATGACACCTACCCAAATGGAGTTTCCCACAAGTTCCACAAGGTGGCTTTCCCCTTGGGCCTTGAGTCATACTGGCCTGAGATTGGGCGCCTGGGGTCCTAGAATTCTGGTAACTCTGAGATTTTTGGTCATACTTGCTTGGCTGTACAGGAAAACTTGCTATAGACCGCGCGGGATGTGAAGATCTCTTCTGGAAAAAGGATTTGTCACACCTACTCTATCTGTGGGGGCTAGGCTCGTGTCCCATTGACTTCGTCTTTCTGCTCAGATGCTTTTCTGTATCTCTCTTCTTATCCTCCTCTATCTACTGGGTATACACCGTAAGTCTGGAGATATTTATACTAGGAATCACCAAAGCAGCTCTACACTCTTTCTGCACATGTATGGCCAAACTAGACTCAAACCTCCTCATCCTCTGCCTCATAAATTTCCCCATCTCTGGAGCATACCTTGAAAGTTTGATGAACTTCAAGCTATACTCCTTCACAGTCATCCCTCCATGTTTTTTATTCATGAACTCCTCCACTTTCCCCCCTCTCAACTCTTGAGGATAGAAGTGATCAAGGAAGGCGTCTTCAAACTCATCCCATGAGGCAAGCTCAACATCCTCACCTCTATTCCCCTCTCACTAGGTGTATCACAAATTAGCCACGTCCTTCAGCTGGTAGGACAAAAGGTCCACTCATTCAAGCTCATTCGCATACATAGCTCTCACAACCTTGGGCATATCATCAATAAAATTCTGTGGTTCTTCCTCCACCTTTGACCCCATATGCACTAGCGGGTTCATCCTCAATAAATCCTTGAGCCGGGTTGCAGTTGAGGGCTCCTGCGAGCTAGAACTAGGAGCTTGAGAATCGTGGCTATTCCCTTGCGAGGCCACCAGTTGTGTCAGCATGGTGATGGAACCTCGGATTTCTGCCTCATTAGTGGGAGTTGGCTGAGGCTGAGTAGGGGGCGCCTGAAGGACCTCAGCAGTCCTAGCGGGGCATCCCCAACCCTTGGTCTCAGTTTGAACCAGATCCTCTGGTTGGGCGTTCTCGGCAACGGGATCTGGGGCTTCTTAGGCGGCATTGTCTGTAAGCATAAAATGCACGAGTTAAAAGCATAATTCCACAGGTTAACTCTATAGGACGAACTCAGATCATAGAAGAAGGGTAACACTTCCTAATGTCCTATAGCCTCCTGTTTATAAAGTGTGGTGCACAACACACTCTTAAACAAGACTCTACTAGACATGTCTTCGTAGACTCCCTAGGTCACTTAAACTCTGGGATTTGATACCAAGTTTGTCACTCCTCAGGAGGATACCCTAGGCGTGGCTGGCACTCAGAGACTATTGTTAGCCCCCAAGCGGACCACACAGTCTAATTGCCATCGTTCAAACAATTTATCAGCGGAAGATTTAATATAATAGTCTACTAACAAAAGATAATATGAATAAATATCTCAAAGAAAGGAAACGGGAATCAAACCATCCCGACACTATCCATCAATGGTCTATGTGTACGAAGCCTCTATAACTAACATCTAAGAAGGCACCATAACAGGCCATGGGTACCACAATCAAAAGAAATACTAACATAAAGATAACTAAATAATTGTCCTCCAAATTCTAGGGAGGACTTACCACGGACTGGAATCAAGGCTCTGAACCTCAACGATTGGGCTACTGAAGTCCTCTGTCTACAGTATCTGCATCATAAACTGATGTAGCGCCAAAGGGGTATTAGTACGTGGAATATACTATATGTAATACGGGCTAAAAGAAAAGGAAACAGTATCACAATCTCTCATCAATCACTCAGCCACCTCAGAGCAAGGGACAAGACTCTAACACCTCACTATCCATCGAACATTAGACCATCACATCACATCGGAGTTCTATCTTCAGGAAACCTATCTAGGAGTTTCTTGGAACTACACTCATCACTTATGAGCCGGTGATGGTACAACGAAATGATATAGTTGCGGTATCCGCCCAGTACCTTACCGGGGTAAAAAGGGGTACATCAGGGGTTTATAATAATAGTAAGTCCTCTTTAGGGACTAAGGAAACATCCGATCTCATGGTCCAATCCTCTGGTATGCTGGCCACATAGGTAATGAGTGCAAGTGAGACTCACTCTTACTAATTTCGGTGCTCAATACTCCTCCCAGGACTCGCATGCTTATAAGTTTATCAATTCATCAAGGATTCCCATCACTCAACAGCTACATGCAAGACTATCTTTTCAAATTTAAGGGAATATATTCATCTAACTCTATCAGTAGAATTTCATCTATCACAGTCATCAACACTCATCACCTTAGGACTCAGACTCAATCAAACATCACATTCAGACGATCAAGGTTCTAGACATCTCCTTAAGTTCATTATGCAAGTGTTTACAAAGAGAATTTGCAAGGGTTAAATCATAATCACATAGTAATGAAGATACACAGTAAACATTGTAATTTAGGATGTAAAGTATAGTTTAAAGCATAAAATCAAGAACTCAAGATAATATTCAAGAATTACATGCTAAAAGTCAAGAAAGTTCAAGAATCACATTTAAGACTTTTTAAGGATCAATTACACATCCTAACTCTATCTTGGGCACATGGAAGAACAATCTCGTGCTTTTGAGTAGCCTTATCATACCTGGGAATGGAGATTTTCTTCAAGAATCGAATCTTCTCTGGAAATCCTCACTTGTTTCTCCTTCTTCTCTCTTAGACATAGCGTAAAAATCTTTGAAAAAGAATGGGTCTAAACCCTTTTGACAAATTTAAGTTTTAGAATCAACCTGGGGATATAAAAGTATATCGAAAAGGATGAAATTGCCCCTCCCAAATTAAAAGAAAAAAGTCGACTCCTCCACACACTAGTGCGTGACGCTCGCTAGTGTATTTATACACTTTTTCATGAATTTTCGATTCCCATAAAATTTTTGAAAAACAACAAAGTGTGGTTCTGCGTCCTCTCTGCATTGCGGAAGGGGCGTGAAACCTCACTGTTTTAAGCTCATTTTGGGAAAACTAATTCGTGTTTTTTCGTGTTAAAGATGTGTCGAGACCATTTTTCGACTCCGTTTTTCATACTGATCGCAAATTCAGTCTCAGATTTTTCATCAAAGCTTGGGAAGATACGTTGTACGCACGACAAAGTTTAGGGTCATTTTAGTAATTTTAAAGTTGTTGCAATAGCTAACCTCTCAGAAGGTACCATGATAGGCCATGGCTGCTACAGTCAAATGAAATAACTCAAATAAAGGACAGAAAAAGGTGTCCTCCGAAAGCAATGGAGGACTCACCAAGTATCTGTCTCGGGATCTTTAAACCTCAATGATCAGCCTGCTAAAGTCCTCTGTATACAGTATCTAAATCGTAAAAGGATACAGCGCCAAAAGGGCGTTAGTACGTGGAATGTTCTGTATGTAAAACAGGCTAAAGTAAATAATATACAACATCAATAGCTCATCAATTACTCATCCTCAACTTAGAGCATGAAACGGTCTCTGTCACATCACTATCCCTCAAGACATCGCACTATCACATCAACACGGAGTACAACCATCATGAAACCTATTTGCGAGTTTCTATAACCAATAACCACCACCTATGATTTTGTAATGATACAATGAAGAGATATCGTTGCCACATCCGTCCAGTACCTTATCGGGGTATGGGATGAGTCTATCAGGGATCCCAAAAGAAGTCTATCAATCCCTCTACGTGGCAAAGGAAATAACTGCTTTCATGGTCCAATCCTTTCCTACGCTGGACATGTAGTTAAACAGTGCGAGAGGGACTCACTCTTACCCATTTCAGTGGTAATACTCCTCCCAGGACTCAACATGCTCATAAGTCTATCAATACATCTAGGATTTCCATCACTTAGAACCTACTGACACGATCACTCAGCTCATGTTATCATTTATAAACTCAAAGAGTAAGATTATGTTTTCAAAATTAAGTTTTAGTTTCATTAGACTCTAAGAACACTAATTCAATTAGTTTCAGTCATACATACCCTCATCTCAAGACTCAGACTCCAACAATCAACACATTCAGACAATCAAAGCTCTAGACATTAACCCAAAGTTCATTCTTGAAGTGTTAAATAAGGGGAATCATGCAATTTAGGTATACAATAACACAATAATACATATAAATAGTAAATACACGTATGATGATCATCAATTTGAGATAGTATATAGAAATTAAAGATAATGTTCAAGAAATTCTGCAAGAATAACTACTCAAGACCTATCAACTATAAATTGTCAACCTACTACATCTATTGGGGCGTATGGAAGAACAATTCAATTTTCTGGGTAGCCTTTACATACCTGGGATGAAGATTGTACAAACCCTCAACAAGAATTTTGGACCCAAGCTTGAAACCCTCAACTCTCCTCCTCCTCCTCCTCCTCCTCCTCCTGCTCCTTCTCCTCCTTCTTCTCCTTCTCTTCCTTCTCCTTCTTCTCCTTCTCCTTCTTCTTCTTCTCCTTCTTCTTCTTCTTCTTCTTCTTCTTCTTCTTCTTCTTCTTCTTCTTCTTCTTCTTCTTCTTCTCCTTCTTCTCCTTCTTCTCTCAGAACTTATATTTTGAACCCTAATCCGTAATAAAGAAACTCTAAAATACGTGTTAAGACTTAAAATGGGTTTGGAATACCCAAAATACCCTTCCCGTAATTAAAAGAAAAAGTTTGAAAAAATGTACACTGGTCTGCGATGCCCCAAGGGCACGGACCAGTGTATTTTCGCTACATTCGCCAAATTTCAATTCCCGTCGAAATTTAAAAAAACTTAAATGTATCTCCGCACCCCCTACGCGTCGCGCCAGGGGCGCAGACAGAGATTGTCCAGAGGAAAATCAGTGAAAATTATTTTTCGCACCAATCGCTCTTAAATTAGGTCGAGACCATTTTCTGACTTAATTTTCTATGCTGATTGCAAATTCGGTCTCGAGTTTCGCATCGGAGCTTTGGAAGATGCGTTGTGCGCACGATTACGTTTTAATTTTATGTAGTCCTAAATCATCTCCCCCTTGGGGTCATTCATCCTCGAATAATAAGTAAAGGTAAAATAGAAGCATGATTAACCTCAAAACTTATCTCATTCCTCACTCGGGAACTCTGAACCCTTAAGTATCCACCATTTATCTATCTCTATCTTAGACTCGAGAATAGAATTAGATAAATGCATCAATTCAATGAAACAAGACATTCAATAACGTTAAGGATAAGGAAGTTTACCTTCAACATCATCATTATTTGGCACGAATAGGTGCGGGTATTTGAGTTTTGTCGCTTCCTCAGCTTCCCACGTAGCTTCCTCAAGAAATTGGTTCCTTCATAGGACTTAAATGGAGGCTATCCTTTATTCCTTAGCTTATAAACTTGTCGATCAAGGATCTGGATTGGAATTTCTCCGTAAAATAGACTATCCTTCACTCTCGTACTCCCAATAGGAATTGCTAAGGTTGGATCTCCCAAACAATTCTTCAACATTAACACATGGAACACCGGGTGAACTCTATCTAGCTCGGAAGGCAAGTCTAGCTTATAAGAAACCTTCCTAATCTTTCTTACTATCTGTTATGGTCCGATATTATGTGGACTCAACTTCCACTTTTTACCAAACCTCATGACACCCATCATGGGTGCCACCTTCAAGTACACTCAATCATCCACCTCAAACTCCAAGTCTCTTCTCCTCTCATCCATTTAAGACTTTTGACGACTCTGTTCTGTCTTCAACCTCTCTCTGATGACCTTCACCTTCTCCATGTACTAGTGGACATGGTCAGGTCTAATCAATTCGGCTTCACCAACCTGAAACCAACCAATCAGTGATCTACATCTTCTCCCATACAGAGCCTCATAAGGGGCCATTTGAATGTTGCCATGGTAGCTATTGATGTATGAAAACTCAATCAATGGTAGATGGTTGTCCCAATTCCCTTTGAAGTCAATTACGCACGCTCTCAACATATCCTCCAAGGTCTGAATAGTGCGCTCTGCCTGCCCATCTGTCTAAAGGTGAAAAGCTATGCTGAAATTCACCTTCGTACCAAAACCCCTCAAGAAAGATCTCCAAAATTGAGAGGTGAATTAAGCTCTTCTGTCCGAGATGATAGACTAGGGAACCCCATTTAACCTCACAATCTCTCGAATGTATAGTTGGGCACACTCCTCAGCTACATAGTTATCTTAACTGCCAAAAAGTAGGTTGATTTAGTCATCTTGTCCATGATCATCCATATCGGATAATGCTGCTATCTGGATCTTGGTAAGCTGGTAATGAAATCCATGTTGATTGCCTCCCACTTCCACTTAGGAATTTCAAAATTCTGAGTTAACCCACATGGTCTCTGATGTTCAACCTTAACATGTTGATAATTGGGGCACTTAGAGACAAACTTAGCAATGTCCTTCTTCATCCCCTTCCGCCAATAGACTTCTCTCAAGTTGTGGTACATTACAGTGGAACTGGGGTGAATAGAATATCTGGAGCTATGAGCTTCGACCATGATTCTATCTCGAACACCATCAACATGGGGCATACACAATCTGCCCTGTTATCTCAACACCCTATCTCCCCTTTTGGAGAAAACCATCACCTTCTGCTTGTGAAATCACTTCTTTCAATTAGAATAAAATAGGGTCTTGGTCTTGCTTTTCCTTCACTTCTCCTATTCTGAACATTGATCCCACTTTCGTTGTTCTTCTCAAGTTGCACTCCTAGTCTAGTCAATCTATGTACTTCCTTAGCTAGTTCTCTTTTTCCTTCCTCCACATGGGCATTGCTACCTATAGACATTCTGTTAAGAGCATCAACAACAATATTAGCCTTACTTGGGTGGTAGAGAATGCTCATGTCATAATCCTTGAGCAACTCCAGCAATCTCTTCCATCACAGGTTGAGCTCTTTCTGGCTGAACACGTACTGCAAACTTTTGTGGTCAGTGAACACGTCTGCATGCACTCTATACAAATAGTGACGCCAAATCTTGAGTGCAAAGACCATCGCTGCCAACTTGAGATAATGAGTCGGATATTTCTTCTCATGAATCTTAAGTTGTCTGGAAGCCTAAGCTATTACTTTCCTGCCCTGTATCAATATACAACCCAGTCCGACTCTTGAGGCATCACAGTATATCACGAAGTCTCCTATTTCGTCCGGTAACGTCAACACCAGTGCCATAGTTAATCTAGTCTTTAACTCCTGAAAACTCTTTTCACATGCCTTAGATAACTGAAACTTGACCTTCTTCTAAGTTAACTTAGTCAATGGGGTTGACAGAGAAGAGAATCCTTCAACAAATATGTGATAGTAGCCTGCTAAACCCAAGAAGCTCCCTATTTCTTTTGGAGAAGTTGGTCTTGGCCAGTTCTTAACTGCTTTAATTTTCTGAGTATCTACCTGAATACCATCTCCTGAAACAATAGGGCCTAAGAAACCAGGACTTGAGCCAAAACTCACACTTTGAGAATTTCACATACAACTCATGGTCTTTGAGTGTATGCAAAACAACTATAAGGTGTTTATCATGCTCCTCCCCATCCTTCGAATATATCAGAATGTCATCAATAAACACGATTACAAACATATCAAGATAAGGTTTGAATACCCTATTCATCAAGTCCATAAAAGCTGCAGGTGCATTTATCAACCAAAAGGACATGACAAAGAACACAAATTGGCCATACTGTGTCCTGATGGCGGTCTTTAGGATATCACTTTCCCTCACTTTCAACTGGTGGTAACTCGATCTGAGGTATACCCTGGAGAAACAAATGGCTCCTTAAAGTTAGTCAAATAGATCATCTATCCTGGGAAGAGGATATTTATTCTTTATGGTAACATTGTTCAGTTGACAGTAGTCTATACACATTCTGAGAGACCCATCTTTCTTATGCACGAATAGGACTGGAGCACCCCAAGGTGATACACTAGGCCTTATGACAACTTTCTATAACAAATCTTTCAATTGTTCTTTCAATTCTTTCAACTCTGCGGGGGTCGTTCGATAATGTGGAATTAAAATGGGTTTGGTCTCGGGAAGGACATTAATCCCAAAGTCAATCTCCCTATCAGGAGGGGCTCTGGGAAGATCATCAGGACACCCCTTAGGAAACATTCATAATCGAGACTGACTCAAGATGTAGAAGATTCAACATCCTCACACTTAACTTGCATGAGGTGGTAAATACAACACTTCGAGATCAATTTCTGGCTGTAAGATAAGAGATAAATTTTCCCTTAAGGTAACAGAACTCCCTTTCCACTCTAAGAAAGGCTCATTAGGAAATTGAAACTTAACAATCCGGGTTCTACTGTCGATAGAAGCATAACAGGCGTGTAGCCAGTCCATGGCCATTATTTATTACATCAAAATCAACCATCTCGAACTCTACCAAATCAGCTAAAGTGTCTCTATGATAAATAAACACCACACAATCCCTGTAAACCCTCTCAGCTATGATAGATTCACCAGTAGGAGTAGAGACAGAAAAGGGCTCAAGCAAAAACTCGGGAAGAATACCAAACTTTCTAGCCACATAAGGAGTTACAAAAGATAAGGTGGCACCCAGATCAATCAACGTATATCAATCATAAGATAAGACATAAAGCATGCCCATGACAACATCTGTTGTAGCCTCTTGCTACTTTCGGTTACCCATAGCATAAAGACGGTTTGTCTTGCCTCCTGTACCAATAGTGTAGTGCTCCTCTGCTGATTACCTGCTAGAGGTGCTGTAGAAGATTGAGCTCTGCCGCTCCGCTCTCCTCGTCTCCTCTTCGGACACTTGTAATTGAAATGGCCAGCTTGACCGCAAGCATAACACACATCTTTTCCCACATGACACTCACCCTGATGAAGCTTACCACATTTATTGCAAGGTAGCTTTCCCCTTATACCTTATGTCACATTGACCTTAGATTGGCCACCTAGGGTTCTGAAAGTCTGATAACTCTGAGATTTCTGCTCATGCCTAGTTGGTTGCACGGGCGCACTTGCTGTAGAGGGTGCGGGATGTGATGATCTCTTCTGAATATAAGATTTATCAACTCTAGTGTGTCTCTGCGTGCTAGGCTCATGTCACGCTGACTTCCCTTTCCTACTCAGACGCTTTTCTCTATCAATCCTATTATCCTCCTCTGTCTGCTGGGCATACACCATAAGTCTGGAGATATACATGCCAGGAATCAACAACACATCCTTACACTCTCTCTGCACATGTGTAGCTAGGCCAACCACAAATCTCCTCATCTTCTGCCTCATATCCTTCACCATCTCGGGAGCATACCTTGACTTTTTGGTGAACTTAAGGCTATACTCTTTCACAGTCATCCCTCATTGCTTTAGATTCACGAACTCATCCGCCTTTGCTTCCCTCAACTCTTGAGGAAAGAAGTGATCAAGAAAGGAGGCTTCAAACTTCTCCCATGCTGCAGGCTCCGCATCCTCCCCTCTACTCCCCTCCTATTGAGTGTACCACATATTAGCCACGTCCTTTAGCAGGTAGGATGTAAGCTCAACTCTCTCAAGCTCATTTGCATGCATAGCCCTCAGAACCTTGTACATTTTATCAATAAAGTTCTGTAGGTCCGCCTACACCTTTAACCACGTCTACACTGGCGGGTTCATCCTCAAGAAGTACCTGAGCTGGGTTGCAGCTGAGGGCTCCTGCGATTCAGAACTAGGAGCCTGAGAACCTTGGTTGTTCCCTTGTGAGGCCAGCAACTGAGTTAGCCTGGTGATGGCTCCTCTAAATTCAGCCTCAGTAGTGGGAGCTGGCTGAGCCTGAGCATGGGGTGCCTGGGCGACCTTAGCAGTCCTAGCGGGGAGTCCTCGTCTCCTCATCATAGTCTAAATCGGAGCCTCTGGTTGGCTTTTCTCAGCAACGGGAGCTAGGAAACCTCTTTGAGCCACTGTTCTCTTAGGAAGCACTTTCTGTAAGTGTAAAACGCATGAGTTAAAAGCAGACTTTCACAAGTTAACTCTATAGCATGATGTCAGATCATAGAAGAAGGGTAACACTTCCTAATGTCCTACAGCCTCTTGCTTATGAAGTGTGGTACACAACACACCCATAAAGAAGACTTTACCATACATGACTTCGTAGACTCCCTAGGTAACTCGACCTCTGGGCTCTGATACCAAGTTTGTCATGCCCCGGGAGGGTACCCTAGAAGTGGCCGGCACTCGAAGACTATTGCTAGTCCCCAAGCGGACCACCTAGTCTCATTGCATTCATTCTATCCATTTTTCAGCAGAAGAAAATAACATAATGAAATAAATAGTATCCCATCTATGGGCTCATACTATCAATATCTGTCTATCATAAGGAAATAGAATAGATAACCAAACACTCAATATAAACAAAGGAAGAGGGAAAAGAAGCCCCGACATCCACATCAATATCTATGTATATGAAGCCTCTATACTAGTGTTTGAGACGGTACCATGACATGCCATAGCTACCAACATCAAATGAAAGACTAGAAATCAATAGAAAATAAACATCCTCCGAATGTAAGGGAGGACTCACCACTGTCTGGAATAGAGAGCTCTAAACCTCAATGATCTGGCTGCTGAAGTCCTTGGTCTATCGAATCTGCATTATAAAATGATGCGGCGCCAGAGGGGCATTAGTACATGGAAAATACTGTGTGTAATAAAGGCTAAAGTAAAAAAGGAAACAATGTACAATCCCTCATCAACCACTCACCCTCACCTCAATGTAAAGGACAGACTCTATCACTTCACTATCCATCAAACATCAAACAATTACATCACATTAGAGTTCTATCTTCATGAAACCTTTTTGGGAGTTTCCATAACCAACAATCACTGCCTATGAGTCGGTAGTGATACAACAAAGAGATGTCATTGCACATCCGTACAAAACCTTGTCGGGGTAAAGGACGAATTTGGCAGTGGATCCGAAAGTCTATCAAGTCCTCTTTAGGGACAAAGGAAACATCTACTTTCACGGTCCAATCCTCTCCTATGCTGGCCAAGTAGTTAATGGGTTCAAGTAGGACTCACTCTTACCCATTTCGATACTAATACTCCTCTCAGGACCCAACATGCTGATAAATCCATCAATCCATCAAGAACCCTCATCACCCAATTTCTACGGGCAAGACTATCTACCCAATTAAAGAGAAATATACTCATTCAAATCTATCAATAATAATTTCAGCTATCACAGTCATCAACACACTCACCTCAGAACTCATACTTAGTCAGACATCACATTCAGACATCCAAGGCTCTAGACATCCCCCTAAGTTTACTATTCAAGTCTTTATAGAGAGAAACTTTAAGGGTTAAATCACAATCACATAGTAATGTAAATATACAGTAAACTTTCAACATGATGATCATCAATTTAGGATACAAAATTATAGTTTAGAGAATGAAATAAGAACTCAAGATAATATCAAAGAATTTAAAGAAATTATTCAAGAACTTTCAAGAAATCATAAAATTAAGACTTCTAGACATGAATTCTTCATCCTAACTCTACATTGGCACATGGAAGATCAATTTCATGCTTTTAGGTAGACTTTACATACCTGAGAATGGAGGTTTTCTTCAAGAATTTGAAAACTTCTCTGTAACCCTCATCCTGTCTTTCTTTCTTCTCTCTTAAAACTTGTGTAAAAATAAAAGACTTAGAATAGTTTTGGGTTTAGAAATCCTTTCCGTATGAATTATACATTAAAAAACCAACCTGGGGATGTAAAAATATATTAGGAAGGACGAAATTTCCCTTCTCAAATTAAAAGAAAAAACTGCTCCCTCAAACACTAGTGCGCGATGCGCACTAGTGTTTTTTTTTCAATTTTTCGCAAATTCTCAATTTTCATCAAATTTTTGATAAACTATAAGTGTGGTTTTGCGTCCTCTCCGTGTCGCGGAAGGGGCGCTTAAATCTCACTTTTTTAGGCTCTCTTTGAAATAAATAGTTCACGTTTTTTTTGCATTAAAGCTGAGTTGAGACCATTTTCCAACTCAGTTTTTCACGCTAATCACAAAGTTGGTCTCAAATTTTCGATCAGAGTTTGGAAAGACATTTTTTGCACACCATAAAGTTTGGGGGAATTTTAGTAATTTTATGGGGTGTTACATATCAAAAGATATAGAATACTATAAACTTTGAACTTTCAATATTTAAAAGAAAAATCATATATTTATTAAAAGTTTCAAATAAATAAAATTGTACAATTACAAATAATAAAAATAGTTAGAGTACCTAATCCACACAGTCACCTTCTAGGAAGGGTTCTGCTTGAACTTGGTCTCTAATATTATACTTATATTTAAAATTGTAACGTACAAATATTTGTTGGCGTAAATTATATATCATTTCTCGGGATAGATTCTCTGGGAGTTGTACATGTCGTTGTTCCTCCATTGCTTCCATGCCATCGTCACTGTTCTCTCCGAGTATTTCATTATTTTCATCTTCGACTTGCTTGGATAACTTAGACAATCCAGTATTCCTTCTTTTGGCATTGATTCAATCCCTAAACAATACCGATATTTCTAAACTATCCTTTCCAAGTGAATATCGATGATCTCTAATTTGAAATCTCGCTTCACTAAAAAAAGCTTGCTTCGAAGAAACCGTTGACGCTTGAATTACTAGGACATCTCGAACAACCCATTCAAGTTTTTGAAATTGATCTCTAGGATTCCTCCACCACGTCAATAATTGAGGGTCTTCATTGTCGTCCCTAATGTTCTCCCGTCTCTGGTTAATATATTCAACAAAACCATTATTACTAAAACTTTCAAGATGAAGATAATCATCCATCATATCATCTATATCATTTTCCCTATGTTTATGAGGTAGAGGTGCAACAGGTGGAGCATGTCTTTCGATTGCCCTATACGTATCATACAATTTCATAGATTGAGGTATTATACTTTTTTTACAATCTTCTAGAGTAGGAGTTTCATCTGGTGCAATTTCTAAATTAGAATAAATTTGTTCAACCATTCTTAGAACACCTCGTAATTTGTAAGAAGAATTAAACAAAGTAGCAGTCAAATAAATTTGAGGAATAGATAAATAATATTTTTAAAATTTTTCCATCATAAAAATAATTTTTGCTTTAAATTTATCATTCTTTTTATATTTTACAAAATTAGATGAAATAGCATAAATATTTACTAAAACAGAAGAAACGGTAGGATAATATTGACCAGAAACAACATTCATAGCAATATAAAAAACTCTTAAAAATTCAACAAGTTCTTTTTTCATTTCCCAATTAGCATTACAAAGTCTTGCATCTGTATCTGAATTATGAGCATTGAAAATTTTTTTTGTCGGATCTCGATAAATATAAGCAACTTCAAGCGATTCCATCTAGTAGAAACTTCTTTAGGAACTTTTCTACATTCAAGGTTATCTTCTTTACAACGATATTTAAATTCGGTAAGTCTAGCATTTATTTTAGATTTAAAAATCCAATTACAAGCAACTCTAGCTTTTTCACAAGAAATTCCAAAATAAAGAATACCATTTTTAACTACCAAATTATAAATAAGTGCCAAATATTTAATATAAAAACATCATCGTCAATTGGAGATAATCTCAATATTAAATAATATAATATCTATTTTAAATAATCAACTGCTCTCATATTATTAGAAGCATTGTCTAAGTGCAACTCATTACTTTATCACATAATCCAAAATACAATCTATAGTTGAGGCTATATAAGAACCAGTTTGATTCTCCTCGACGTATTTATATCCTATTATTATTATTGCATGTTCAAATCGTGATCAATCCAATGAATAATAATAGTAAAATAATCATTGCCGTTAATACTACGACCCATATCAAATGTAATAGAAAGTTTACCATCAAAATAAGCAAATAAGCAACGAAGATAATGACAATGTTCAGCTTAATATTGAAAAATAACATTTTTAATAGTATTCCTTGTAAAACTTTCAAAAGTTGGGTTATGTACTTCTCGAACATAGTGAATAAACTGGGATGCGAAGGAAAATTATAAGGCAAACCACAAACAATAACCATTTTTGCTATTTCTTTAGGATCTTTTTCTTTATTATTGTAACACCCCACACCTTACAATACTAGTACAATTCAAAGGAAACATGACATGAAGTGGGCAAATTGACGCTAAA
>JAPFFP010008017.1:0-17448 GCA_026153255.1 Solanum medicagineum
TGAAAATTACAATTATAGGCATTTCTGGAGCACATTTTGGGGAGTTTCAATATCTCCCCCTCGGGAACATTCATCCCCGAATGCCAAATAAACGTGCGTAAGAGAAGTAATCATGAAGATTTCAGCACGACATGAATGCAACAAATGAATTAAACATTATTTTCAAAAATGTCAACATGAATGTCAAAAATCACCATAACTTGTCAACATAAACGTGAATGTATGCAAAATGACATAAGGGCTGAAACTTAAGACTTGAAATCATATAGGGGACTTAAATTAGTAGCTTCGGCTTGAGTGGAGTGGAAGAGATATGGATATCGCTTTCTCATGTCCACCTCGGCTTCCCATGTGGCACTTTCAACTTACTGGTTCCTCCAAAGGACCTTGATGGAAGCTACATCTTTGTTCCTCAACCTCTTCACTTGTCAATCCAAACTCTCCATCGAGACCTCCTCATTAGTCAAATTATCTTCTACAACACCCACAACATCCAAGGGCGCTATAGCAGTTGGGTCACCTACACACTTTGTCAACATGGACGCATGGAAGACCGGATGAACCATGTTCATTTCCATAGGCAACTCCAACTCATATGCAACCTTATCCACTTTCCTAAAAACTTTATAAGGACTCACAAACCGTGGGCTCAATTTCCCCTTCTTTCTAAATCGAGCCACACACTTCATAGGTGAGACTTTCAAGTAAACCCAACTCACAAACCTTAAACTCGAGATCTCTTCTACTCACATCGAAGTGGGACTTTTGTCTACTTTGGGTTGTTTTTCTCCCTTATCAACCTCACATTCTCTAAGGCTTCCATGCCCAAATCTGAACCTAGCAAAGCCATTTCCCCCTCTTCAACCCACCCAACCTGGGATCTACAACACCTACCATATAAAGCTTCGAAGGGAGCCATACCAATGCTTGAGTGGTAGCGATTGTTGTAAGAAAATTGAATAAGTGGAAGATGTTCATCCCAACTACCCTTAAACTCCAAAACACAAGCTCTAAGCATATCCTCAAGAGCTTGGATAGTCCTCTTGGCTTGACCATCCATTTGAGGATGAAAGGCCATGGTAAGCTTAACCTTGGTACCAAAACCTCTTTGGAAGGACCTCCAAAAGTGAGAACTAAATTGAGCACCACGATCTGAAATGATGACAAGGGCACCCCATGCAATCTAACCAACTCATGTATGTTTAACTTGGCATAATCTTCGGCACCATAAGTAGTTTTGACAGGTAAGAAGTGAGTCGATTTTGTCATTTAAGTAGTTTTGACGGGTAAGAAGTGAGCTGACTTTTTCATTCTATTCACAACAACCCAAATAGAGTCAAAATGTTTCATAGTCTAAGGCAACCCAACCATGAAATCCATGTTGATCTCTTCCCACTTCCAAGTAGGAATCTCTATATCTTGGGCTAGGCCACCCGGCCCTTCATGTTCGGATTTCACTTGTTAGCAATTGTGACATTTGGATATGAACTTGGCAATGTCTCTCTTCATGCCACCGCACCAATACACCTCGCTTAAGTCTCTATACATTTTTGTAGAACCGGGGTGAATGGAATAGGATGAATTATGGGCCTCCTTTAAGATCAATTCATTCATATAAACCACATTGGGCACACACAATAAACCTTGGAACCTAAGGGCACCATCTCCCCCCGGGAGAAAACCTCCACTTTACCATCTCTCACAAAGGCCTTCACTCTAGCAAGGTGGGGGTTGAGATCTTGTTTTGCCTTTACCTCCTCAATCAAGGAAGATTTAGAACTATCAAGAACCACTACACCAACATTATCAACTTCATCAAACCTAACCCGCAATCTAGACAACCGGTGAACCTCTCTAGCCACGTCTTTGCCACCATCATCAACATGAGCAAGACTAACCATAGACACCCCACTTAAAGCATCGGCCACAATATTAGCTTTTTCGGGGTGATAATGCACATTGATATCATAATCCTTGAGGAGCTCTAACCACCTTCTTTATCTCAAGTTAAGATCTTTTTGGGTAAACACATATTGGAGACTCTTGTGGTCAGTGAACACATCAACATGAACCCCATACAAGTAGTGACGCCAAATTTTCAAAGCAAATACCACCGCCGCCAATTCAAGATCATGGGTGGGATAATTCTTCTCATGCACCTTAAGTTGTCTAGAGGCATATGCTATCACCTTACCACTTTGCATCAAAACACACCCCAAACCAATTCTTAAGGCATCACAATACACAACAAATCCTTCCAACCTTTCGGTAGAGACAAGATAGGAGCGGAGACAAGTTTATCTTTCAATTTTTTAAAACTCTTCTCACATTCATCGGTCTACAAAAATTTTGCCTTCTTTTAGGTCAACTTAGTTATAGGAGAAGCAACAGAAGAGAAACCATTTACAAACCTCCAGTACAACCCACCAAGCCTAAGAAACTTCTAACGTCCGATGGAGTCAAAGGTCAAGGCCAATTTCTAATCACCTCTGTCTTCTTAGTATCTACCTTAATGTCACCATCTGACACCAGATGTCCTAGAAACGCAACCTCTTTCAACCAAAACTAACATTTTTCATATTTAGCATACAACCTCTCCTCCCTCAAGATTTGCAACACCACCCTCAAGTGATTCACATGCTCCTTTTCACTAAGGGAATAGATCAAAATATCAACAATAAAAACCACCAAAAACAAGTCACTACGATTTAAAGACCCTATTCATGAGATCCATAAATATATTTGGTGCATTAGTCAACTCAAAGGACATAACCACAAACTTAATGTGCCCATACCTAGTCCGGAAAGCCATCTTAGGAATGTCACACTCCCTCACTTTCACTTGGTGATACCAGACCGAAGATTAATCTTACAAAAGTGACTAGTCTCTTGAAGTTACTCAAAAAAGTAATCAATCCTTGGTAGAGGATACTTGTTCTTTATGGTGACTCAATTAAGTTGTCGGTAATCAATGAACATTTTAAGAGAACCACCCTTTTTCTTCACAAATAACACTGGTGTTCCCCAAGGTAACTTATTAGGCCTTATGAAACCCTTCTCCAATAAATCCCTCAGTTATTCCTTCAACTCCGTCGGGGCCATACGATAAAGGGGAATAGGAATGGTTTGAGTGTCGGGAAGGAGGTTTATACCAAAGTCTATTTCCCTTTCGAGAGGAACACTGGGAAGCTTATCTAGAAAACATCAAGGAACTCATTAACCACAGGAACCGACTCAATAGGAAGGACTTTGGACTCGACATCCCTAACCAGAGACAACTCTTAGAAATCAACCTTTGGGCTTTAAGGCAAGAAATAAATCTACCCTTGACCACCACATCATGACTCTCCCAATCAAGGATGGGCTCATAGGGAATTGGAATTTAACCCTACGGGTCCTACAATCAATAGAAGCATAATATGCATGACCAATCCATCCCAAGAATGACATTAAAATCCACTATATTTAACTCAACAAAATCACAAGGTAGATTTTATACAATATGAACACGCAAAAATTTTTATAGACTCTTTTAGCAAAAATGGACTCATCAACAGGGGTTGACACTCCATAAGGCTCACACAACAATTGGGGACTAACATGAAGTTTTTTGGCAACAAATGGAGTAATAAAAGAAAGAGTGGCACCTGGGTCTATCAAAGCATACATATCAAAATCAAAAACCTTTAATATACCAGTGATGACATCGGGCACCTTTTACACCACTTGTCTCCCTTCAAGAGCATAGAATCTATTTTTCCTTGGAGCACCCCCTTGTTGGCCTCCTCTGCCATTTTGACCTGCATTTGCACCTTGTCCTTGTGGAAAACCATCTCTACCTTTGTTTTGAGCATGAGGACAATCAATCTCCTTATGACCCACTTCTCCACAACCATAACAAGCATTAGAGCTCTTCAAACATGGGTCATTATAGCTCCTACCATATCTTTGGCATATAGGGTTAGGCACTCAACCACCACCACCTTGAAATATTAGGTTTTCATTAGTAAACCTTCTATTAGGAGCATTGGAAGACCCTCGGTCTTGGAACTTGTGGCATTGAGGAAATCGATCACCCCTTGGAATTTTGGAATCCACCTTCAATATGATCCCTTTTGGACTAACCACTTTTTCTCTTTCTAAGCTTTTCCCCCTCTAGTTGTTTGACATATATCATGAGGCAGGACAAATCCATATCACCTATTAGCATGGCGGTATGACACTCCTCATTCCCAAGTCGGACATACCCGACACAAATTTGTTCATCCTTGATCTCGGCTCTGCAAGCAATTGTGGGGCATACTTGGAGAGTTGGTTGAACTTGAGGGCATACTCCCTCACACTCATGGAACCTTGATTAAGGTTCATAAACTACATCATTCTAGCCTCCCCTAGCTCGATAGGAAAGAACTGATTGAGTAATGCGGCTTTAAAGTCCTCCTAAGGAATAGCATCATCACCTGTCCTCTCCAACTTCCATTGGGTGAACCAAATTTGGGCCACACCTTTGAGTTGGTAGGCCGCTAACTCTGCCTTCTTAATAGATAGGACTTTGTACACCTCATCGATGAACTATTAGGGGTCCTTATCTGTCTTGGATCCATGGAACTCCGGTGGATTCATTCTAGTGAAATCCCTCACCTTAGAAGCTGGAGTGGGAACATGAGTGGCTCGGACCCCTTGGTGAATTTGATTGGTCATACCATGAGCCAACATTCCAATAGCATCCCGAAATTCATCTTGGGCTACCCCTCTACCTTGAGGAGCGGGAGGGGTCGATTGCTCCTCGGGTGTACGGGCTCACCTTAGTCTCCCTCTTGGAATTGGCATGATCTAGAATATCAAAGAGAATTTGTTAGGGGAAAAAGCCTTACACTTACATCTAAAGCATGATATAGATGTCACGACCCAAGCCTAGGGCCTAGACGTGACCGATGGATGGAGAACCTGAAAGAACCCCAAACAAGCCTCAGAGCATATCATTACACATCCTTGGTCACGGAAGCAATATGAAAAAACAGAAGAAACAATAACAAGGGGAAATTGGGACTAAGAGAAAAGAACTTATATTCAAATAGCTTGAATATCATAAGTGAGTCAAAGCACAAACATAATACACATCTTGTCCAACAACACCTCTAACATAGAACTTAGAGGAGGCCAAGACAAGCACTCAGGCTCACCATCATAGTCAAAGCATACAAAAGAAAAGATAGTCTTTAATACATAGCATAGGAATGTAGACCAATGTCCTCGGAATGGAGGACTCACCAACTACCTTGAATGGATACCACTAGCTACGTGGAGGAGGATGATGACCAAATGGAGCTCTGGTTCCTACATGGTAACATCATGAAGGCATAGAGTATGCGTTAGTACATTTAAATGCACTATGTATGTAGGATGCAATGCAACAAGAGATAGGCATCATAGGCAAAATGCATAACCATAGACAATAGGCATAAAATATAACAATATGGCATGTATGATTGGATGCTTGTAGTAAAAATCATGCTCTTATAGATCATAGTACATATGTAAGGAGAGACCATCATCATAGACTAAGCAAAGTAATACTTGGAATCCAAGGCTTAACACCCCCTTAGTAGTGATCAAAGTATCAACCCCTCAACGTGGTTAATGGACTTCTCACCCTCCTTCATATTGGTCAAGGTACTAACCCCTCAACATGGTTAATGGACTTTATCACCCTCCATCATAGTGGTCAAGGTACTAACCCCTCAACATGGTTATAGACTTCTCACCCTCCATCATAGTGGTCAAGGTACTAACCCCTCAACATGGTTAATGGACTTCCCACCCTCCATCATAGTGTTCAAGGTACTACCACCTCAATATGGCTATGGTCAACATGCAATACTATAGAAGCTCATCATGAAATTATCACACATACATCATTCTTTCATCATCATAAAGTCATATATATCATATGCCAAGCGTTAGGCCTTCAACAATTCAAGCATCATAATCTGGACGTTTATCAAATGCTTAGAGGTGTGTAATGGGGGTGTATGACCATGCAATTTAGAGATGAAATCATGCAAGAAAACCCATTGTAAAACTATCAATCAACACCTTGCAACAGCCCCAAGACATTCACATTAAAACCCTTATCAAATCGCACATTAGATCTAAGATTTATAGCTGAAAACATGCTAAGACAATCATACTTTCATGAAATCCCAATTCACTGTGCAGTGAAATTTACAACAATCAAGACCCATGAGAAAATCAACTTTAAATCATACAATTTAAGTAGAGAAGAGGATAGGGCACCATGGGTGAAAGGACCAAATGGTTGAAACCCACATATCTTAGCTTTGGAGAAATTCTTGATAAAGATTGAAAATGGAGGCTTGAAGCTTGAAGGAAATCCTTAGATCTGGAAGAGATTTGGACACTTTATTTTGGAGTGACATATTAGTATAAGGGTTTGAGAGAGAGTATTTTATCAATACAATGAAGAACTTAAGGGTTTTGGGACCTCGAATGAGCATAAAAACGTTAATCTAGAGCTTAGAAAGAGGGGGAAAGGACCAAAATAACCCTTCCTAAAAAGCTCTCTAACAGCTGTTACGGGCCCCATTACGACCCATACGTAGCGCTACGACTCGTAGGACCCTTCACATGACCCCTAGGCTCAATTTCGAAGTCTGTTGAAATTGCTACGAGCCTGACCTATAAGTCGTACCCCGACCTACGACTCATAACAGTGGGCTCGTAGTACAACTCTACACTGGCAGTCTTCAGTAAAATGACCATAACTTTTGACTTCGAACTCTAAATGAGGTGAAACAAAGTGTGTTGGAAAGCTAACTCAAAGGCTTTCATTTGAAATGTTATGGCCCACCCAGTTCCAAGTGTGCTAAAATTTATGCTAGTTTAAAGTTGACATGTGCATGAACCATCACCCAAAACTCAACTCTTAGGGAAGTCTTGAACTCGTTTAGGTACTAGGAGTCTCCCAAGAACCTAATACAACCTAACCTAACCAAATGAGGCTTGAAACATTGATACAAGAGCATGGAGTTATGGGGTGTCACAATATCTCCCCCGTGGGAACATTCGTCTTCGAATGTGGAAGAACAAGCTTTGAAAGGCTTGAATTAGAACATGAAACTTCCAACCATAAGATCCATTATGTAGCTTACTAGTTGAAAACCATAATGTAGTTAAAAAGGCATGCTAAAATTTATTCAAATCATTCAAAACATCATTTTCAAAATCTCAACATAAGTGTGAAATCACCATGTTTTTGCCAACTTAAACATGAATGCATATAAATGACATAGGGGTTGAAACATAAGACTTGGAATCACAGAAAGGACTTAACGTGTTATCATAAGCTTGAATAGAATGAAAGAAATACAGATATTGCCTCTTCATGCCCGCACCGGCTTCCAGAGAGACACATACAAATAGATGACTCCTCCAGAAAGGGCCTTGGCGAACACTGCATCATTATCATTCAACTTCTCCATTCACCCATCCCTACCTCCATCGGAACCTTCTCCTAAGTCAACTTATCCTCCACATCACCCACAATCTCAAGGAGTGCTATAGCACTAGAGGTACTAACACATCCCATCAACCTAGAAGCAAGAAGAACCAAACTAGTCCAACTCCTATCCATAGGCAATCCCCAAACTTACGCAACCTTACCAACTTCCCTCTACATTCTATATGGACTCACAATCCTCAACTCAGTTGGCAACCTTAAATACACCTAACCTACTTGGTACCATAACCACCATCTACCCCTTGGGAGACAACCTCCACTCAATCATCTTCTCACCCAAAACATCCAACTCTAATAAGGCAGAAATCAAGGCCTTGCCTAAACTAGACCTCTTAACCCAAGAAGATTTGGAACCCTCAAGAACACTATACTACCATTCTCAACTTCCTTCAACCTCAATCCCTATCCAGTCGACCGATGGACTACAATAGTCACCTCTTTACCACCATGACCACAACGTTAGGCTACCCATAGGCACCCTACATAGAGCATCAGTCACATCACTAGCCTCAACGGGGGACATAATACATACTCATATCATAATCCTTCAAGAGTTCTAACCACCTTCTTGCTATCCACAATGCAAACCTATCATATTTGGCAAACAACCTCTCATCGTCCAAGACTTGCAACCCTACCCCCCAGGTAATTCACAAGCTCTAAACAAATCAATACCTCATCACTAGAGACCACCACAAACATATCAAGGTAGGATTTTAAGACCCTATTCTAGAACTCATAAACATAGCCAATGTATAAATCAACCAAACAACTCCACTAATACTAATAATGCCCACTTGGTGACAAAACTCAAACCGAAGATCAACCTTAGTGAAGTGACTAACCCATTGAAATTGACCAAATAGATCGACCATTCTTAACCATCATATTACAAACTTACGGGTTCTATACTCAATGGAACATGCTATGCAAGTAGCCAAACCATCCCAAGACCTCCAACCCAATAAGCTAAGTAAAACTAAGACCACAAGACAAGACTCTATGCAATAAAAACATGGGGCAACCCTTAAAGATCAATTGAACCTTAAGACAAGAATGGACCTACCTCTTTTGCTACCACTTGACAGCCTACCACCCAAAGATGGGTTGATTAGGGAGTCAGAATCTAACTCTATGGGTCCTACCATCCATGAAGACACAATATGGATGCAACTATTCTATTCCAAGTATAATATCAAAACCACCACACCATCTCCAACAAGTCTCAAGGCAAGACCTAGTACAATATGAACATGGATCAATACTTATAGACTTTCTAACAACCATATACTCAACCAAGAGATAAACACCAAAGCTTCACATGACCACTGGGGCCACACTAGAAGCCCACTAGCAACCCAAGAGACTAAGAAAGAAACAATGGCACTCCGGCCCCAACAATGCACACACAACTAAATCAAGGAAACTTCAATATACCAGTAGCAACATCGGACGCCTCATCCACTTCTTGCCTCCGTTGAAGAGCATAGAACCGATTATGCCTTGGAGCATCCCCTTGATCAACCTCACCACCTCTACCCTTTTTGCGCCTAAGAGGGCAACATATTATCTTATGACCCTCGTCTTCACAACCATAATAGGCATTTGTTTTCTTCAAGCATGGACCATCATGGCATTTACCACACTTTGGGCACCTAGCATAAGGTACTAGACTAGCATAACTTTGACCTGACCTTTTTTTATTTTTCCCTCACCGCAGGCTCTCTTGGCCCCCTTACCTTTCTTCTTCCCCAACTTTTCCTCCTCCATTTGTTCAGCATAATTCCTCAAAAAGGACAAATCCATGTCACCAATCAACATAGCAGACCAACATTCCTTACACACCAAGTTGGAGATACCCATTCCAAACTTGTTCATCCTAGTCCTTGCATCGGACACCAATTGAAGATCATATTTAGATTGTTGGGTGAACTTGAAGGCATACTCCCTCACACTTATATCACCTTGTTTCAAGTACATGAACTCTACCAATCTAGCCTTCCTAACCTCAAGAGGAAAGAACGAATTAAGAAAAGCAAATTTGATCTCCTCCCAAAGCACCATATTACCCTTTCCCTTCTCCCCCGTCCATTGATCTTACCAAATTTGGGATACCTCTTTAAGTTGGTAGGCCGCCAACTCCACCTTTTCATTTGGCCCAAAATTCATGATAGACAAAAGTTTGTAGACCTCATCAATGAACTCTTGTGTATCTTCATCCACCTTTGACCCATGAAATACCAGAGGGTTCATCCTCATGAAGTCCCTTACCTAGGTCCCGAGGTAGTAGCATGAGGGGCTTGGGCACCTTTGTTAACTTGGTTGGTGACAACTTGGGCAAGCATAGTGAGAGCATCCCGGAGTTCACCATTGGTAGGTTGCTCCTCGGGGAGTTTGAGCCCTTCTTCCTCGAGTGTTAGGCATGATCTAGCATAGCAAGGAATAATCGTTAGTGGGAAAAAGCTTACTACAACTCTATAGCACGACTTAGAATACGAAGAAGGGAAATATTTCCTAAAATGTCTCATTGCCTCCTACTCATAATTGTGGTGCACAACATAACCATGAATAAGACTCAAATCGATGCAGTGTGTTGGATTCCGAGGATCTATAAACCTAGTGCTCTGATACCATCTTTGTCACGACCCAAGTCAAGAACTAGAGGTGACCGGCAGATGGGAAACCCGAAGGAACCCCAAACAAGCCTCACAGCATATCACCACACATCCTTGGTCACGGAAGCAATATAAAACTACATAAGAAACAATAAAAAGGGAGAAATTAGGACTAAGGGAAAAGGATTAATATTAAAATATCTTGAATACCATAAGTGAGTCAAAGCTCAAGCATAATACACATCTTGTCTAACAACATCTCTAACATAGAACTTAGCAGGGGCCAAGACAAGCAACCGAGCTCACCCTCATAGTCAAAGCATACAAAAGGAAATATAGTCTTTAATACATAGCATTGGAATGTAGACCAATGTCCCCGGAATGGAGGACTCACCAACTACCTTGAATGGATACCACTAGCCACGTGGAGGAGGAGGTTAACCAAATGGAGCTCTGGTTCCTACATGGTAACATCATGTAGGCATAAAGTATGTGTTAGTACGTTTGAATGTACTAAGTATGTAGGATGCAATGCAACAAGAGATAGGCATCATAGGCAAAATGCATAACCATATACAATAGGTGTAATATAACAATATGGCATGTATGAATGGATGATTGTAGTAAAAATAATGCTCTTATGGATCATAATACATATGTAAGGAGAGACCATCATCATAGACCAAGCAAAGTAGTACTTGGAATCCAAGGCTTAACACTCCCTTAGTAGTGGTCAAGGTACTAACCCCTTAACGTTGTTAATGGACTTCTCACCCTCTATCATAGTGGTCAAGGTACTAACTCCTCAACATGGTTAATGGACATCATCACCCTCCATCATAATGGTCAGTGTACTAACCACTCAACATGGTTAATGGACTTCTCACCCTCCATCATAGTGGTCAAGGTACTAACCCCTCAACATGGTTATGGTCAACATGCAATACTATAGAAGCTCGTCATGAAATTGTCACACATACATCATTTTTTCATCATCATAAAGTCATATATATCATATGCCAAGCATTAGGCCTTCAACAATTCAAGAATCATAATTCGTACATTTTATCAAACATTTGGCGTGTGTGTAATGGGGGTATATGACCATACAATTTAGAGATGAAATCATACGAAGAAAAACCCATTGTAAAACCATCAATCAACACCTTGCAACACCCCAAGACATTCACATCAAAACCCCTCATCAAATCTCACATTAAATCTACGCTTTATAGCTCAAAAAATGCTAAGCTAGTCATACTTTCATGAAATCCCAATTCTCTGTGCAGTGAAATTTACAACAATCAAGACCCATATCATGCAATTTAAGTAGAAAAGAGGATTGGGCACCATGGGTAAAAGGACCGAACGGTTGAAACGCACATACCTTAGCTTTGGAGAAGTTCTTGATAAAGATTGAAAATGGAGGATTGAAGCTCGAAGGAAATAGTTAGATCTGGAAGAGATATGGACACTTGATTTTGGAGTAAAATATTACTACAAGGGTTTGAGAGAGAGTATTTTATCAATACAATGAAGAACTTAAGGGTTTTGGGACCTTGAATGTCCATAAAAATATCAATCTCGAGTTTAGAAAGGGTGGAAAAGGACCAAAATAACCCTTCCTAAAAAGCTGTCTAACGGCTGTTACGGGCCCCGTTACGACCCATAGGTAGCACTACGACTCGTTGGACCCTTCGTATGACCCCTAGGCTCAATTTCGATGTCTCTGGAAATCGCTACGAGCCTGACCTACAAGTTGTACCCCGACCTACGACTTGTAACAATGGGCTCGTAGTGCAACTCTGCACTAGCAGTCTTCAGTAAAATGACCAAACTTTTGACTCCGAACTCCACATGAGGTGAAACAAAATGCGTTGGAAATCTAACTCAAAAGTCTTTCATTTGAAATGTTGTGGGTCACCCAATTCCAAGTGTGCTAAAAGTTATGCTAGTTTAAAGTTGACTCTTGCATGAACCATCACCCAAAACTCAACTCTTAGGGAAGTCTTAAACTCGTTTAGGTACTAGGAGTCTCCCATGAACCTATATAACCCGAACCTAACCAAGTAAGGCTTGAAACATGGATACAAGAACATGGAGTTATGGGCTGTCACAATAGACCATGAAGAAGTGGAATATTTCCTAAAATGCCTCATTGCCTCTTTCATAGTTGTGGTGTGCTTCAAAACCATGAATAAGACTCTAATCGACGCAGTGTGTTGGATTCCGAGAACCATTAACAACCTAGTGCTCTAATACCAAGTTCGTCATGGCCCAAGCCTAGGGCCTAGATATGAAATGGCGAATGGGAACCCTAAGGAACCCCAAACAAGCCTCTTAGCATATCGATCACGCGTCCTTGGTCGCGGAAGCAAAATAACAACAACAAGAGATATAAATAAGGGAAATGGGGCTAAGGAATATCTTTGATAGTTGAAAAACATTCAAAAGTCAAATTCATAGCATTACTACATCAATTATCCAACATCATCTCTAACATGGTATGGAGTGGGGGCCAAGACACTTTCTGGGATCACCCTCATAGTATCAAGAGTTCAACATAAAGAGATATTAAAGTGTAAGAGTAGCATAGATAGTGTCCCCGGACTTGAGGACTTGCCAAAGCTTATCTTCCGAAGTACCAAAACTAGCCATGTGGAGGATGATGGAGATGTGTTCCGATCCCTACATGGTGACACTATGTAGATATAAAGTATGCCTTAGTACGTATGAATGTACTATGTATGGAAGAAGCAATGCAACAAGACATAAGCCAACATAGTCAAAATGCATAATCATAAGCAGTGGATATGTATAATATCAATATGGCATGCATGATCAATGCTTAAAGTAAAACATGCTTGTAAATCATATAATTTGAAAAATATATATTACATGTGTGGGAAGAGACCATAACCAACATAGACCAAGCGAACTACTACTTGGAATCCAAGGCGTGTCACCCCGCTTGGAAGGTGATTGAGGTATCCACCCCTCAACAAGGTGATTGGGCATGTCAACCCCCAACAAGGTGGTCGAGGTATCCATCCCTCAACATAGTGATTGGGCATGTCACCCCCAAAAAGGAGGTCGAGGTATCCACCACTCAACATGGTTGATTGAGCATGTCACCCCCAACAAGGTGATCGAGGTATCCACCCCTCAACATGGTGATTAGGTATGTCACCCCCCAACAAGGTGGTTGAGGTATGTCATCCCCTCAACAAGGTGATTGGGCATGTCACCAACCAACAAGGTGTAGTCTACTTGTGACACAATAGATACTTTTCATGAATCTAATGCATACATGCAAGTTCTTAATCATATAAAGTCACTTTGACTTATAAACCATGTAATAGATCATCAATAAATTGAGAATCCTTGTCATGACATTTTATCAAACACTTGGTGGATTCATAATGCTAGTTCAAAATAACGCAATTCAAGAGTGAAATAATATGAGAAAACTCGATATAAATCAACCCACTAACATATAGTAAAACCCTCATGCAAGATACCTTGAAATCCTTCATCAAATCTCATAATAGATCATAGTTTCATAGCTCAAAATATGCATAGTCTCAATAGAAAAACAAATTCATAGTATAATCTTGAAATAGATAGACATTCATAATCAATTAACATTTCATAAATCCCCAACATAATTTACAATCAAAATCCATAATAAGAGATACCTATAGATTATACCACTTAATAGCATGTAATTTTCATAGGAAAGAAAATTAGGCTATATGGGTGAAAGGACCCTATGGATGAAACCCACATACCTCAAACTTGGGTTTTCTTGAGATAAGCTTGAAGAGGACTTGGAGCTTGAAGAGAATCCTTGAATTTTAAAGTTAGGTTTGAAATCCTTGAAATTTGAATGAGATATTTGGTTAAGTCTTGGAGATGTTTTTAAGAGGGTCTTGAGTGATATAGAGTTGAAAATACCTAAATATGAGTGTTTTTACGCATAACTGGGTATGGGCTATGACCCCAATGCCCTTGGCTGACATAGAAAAAATGAAGAAAAACTTATACTGGTCCATGCTCGGTCCGCAACACGGACCCAATGCGAAGGCCAAATTTGACTGCTCTGCGTCTAGTCCGCGTCGCGGCCTGGTCACATATGCACACTAGATAAGAAAAATTAGCGAAAAATATTTTTTGCCACCGGTCCTCTAAAATTTGGGTATACCCGTTTCCCACTCAATATTTCTCCCTAATCGAGAATATGAAGTCGAATTTTTAATATCATCCATAGTACATGGGAATTATGATTATGGCCATTTTCTAAGCACATTTTTGGGCATTTCGTTAAGAACCAAAGAGATTGCATCTGTCAAAGTATTGTGACAGAACCAGTTTGTAAAAGAAGCTTCATGGGAGGCGGAAGAGGATATGAAGGCCAAATACCCTCATTTGTTCCTTCCTGCCGATGATGAGAGTGTTGATGGTAATGATTTCCCTCTAAATCCTTCAAATTTTAGTCCTTGAGTTCTCCTTTCATTTGCCATATCATAGACGATAGAGTTCTAGAGTCTGAGTGATAATTGATGTGATTTGTTTATTTTATGATTGTTTTACTTGCTAAAAATTCCTGATTTGTTGATTGTATGAGTGAGGTGAGAGCTAGTTGATTGTTAGAGTCCATAGGGAGATTTATGTTTTGACCTAATTTCTTAGTTTTCTCTTCATTCAAGGACGAATGATCCTAAGGGGGAGATAATGTAACACCCCCTAATTCTTTCAATCTGATTTGGCGTGGATGTGCAGATGTTGCTGAGGAAAGACTGAGAAAGGAAGGTTTGCGAGAACCATTTACGACTCGTAGACATGATTACGACTCATAGAATGGGTCTCATAAAACCCCAGGTAACTTGGTGAAATTTTTTAAGTCTGAGGCTCATATATACGAAATGGTATACGACTCGTAAAGTATGTCACGACTCATAGAGAAGGTTTCGTGACAAATTCCAGTAACTCAAATTTTTGGACCCCTTTATTTAAGAGAGGAGTTTACAACCCATAACATGCTCTATGGCTCGTAGAGAGGGGTTTCATGGTAAAGTCCAGTGAGTTAATTTCAAGACCCCGTTGGTTTACGAGAGGCTATCTATGACTAGTAAACGATCTACGACTCGTAGACGGAGTCTCGTACACTCGGATGGCAATTTTAATGAGGGGTATTTTTGTTCAATCCAATCCCTATTCCATTAAACTCTTGGTCATTTTAGGCTTGAATAAAGTCTTAGAAAAGAACCCTAAGGTTATTATTCATCTTTTTTCATTCAAGGGTTCTTGAGTGCACTAGAGGAGAAACGAAGAAGCTACGATTTCTAATTCAAGGGGGAGGATCAATTGAGGTTTGATTTCTCCTTTTATTCCTAGGTATGTAAGGCTTAACAAAGTGTGAACTGCCTTCTTCCACATGCCCATTCATCTTCTTGAGTCAAGATTTGAAAAAAAGAGTTGAGATTTGAGAAATTCTATCATCTTAATATTGAAATTTTGCATTTATTACGAATTCTATTGATAATTTATGAAGGGTTGCTTTATTACATAATTTTTGTATGGCATTGAGTATAGAATTTTATACTTAATAGCATAAACCCTAAATTTTATAAATTTTTGACATTCTATGCATGTTGATGAGTTAAGGTTTAGTTTAAGTATCTGAGTTGAGTAATTTGAATATGATTGAGTATAAGGAGCATGTTACATTGAGTCACATACATTGCTATATATGAGTATCTTGCTTCCACTACATGATATGTCAAATTAGGTGAATCTAAATGACTGTTTGAGTTTGAGTCGAGTTGATTGTCTGCATTGATTGACTGAGCTAATCAGAAACTGAGTTGAGCTGAGCTAACTTAATGAGGTTGATATTTGAGTTGATTGATTGAGCATTGAGATTTTGAGTTGCTTGATTGAGCATTGAGGATTGAGTTGGTTGATGAGTTGAGAAAGTTTTAGTCTTGGGAGGAGTATCGAGCACCGAGCGGGAAGTGAGTAAACATCTACTTTAACCCACAAAACTACGTTACCAGCATAAGATAGTCATATAGATCATTCTAACGACAAGTGCAAGTGGACATTTATTATGGATCCAAGAGAGAGTTGATCACCCTTTTCCTTGGCAAATTTAGGGCGGGCATGGCAACGACGTCGCCTTCGTTGCATCACCAAACTAAAGGTGATGGGATTGGATATCAGTTAAGAGAAACTCCTGAGCAACATTGATTGAGCATGATCTTTTAAACTGAGTCCATTTTTACTGAGTATATCTTGAAAAGCATGGTTTACTTCAAACTGAGGCTTTACTTCAAACTGAGGCTTTACTAAGCTGAGCATGAGTTATTGAGTTGAGATGAGTGAGCTGAGCTTTACTTTCTTGAGATATTTTACATACCAGTATATTCCATGTATTAACGTTTATTTGGGCCTACATCTTTTCAAAATACAGATACAAGTAATAGAGGACTTTAGCCCGTGGATCATTGAGGTTCAGATCAGTACACTTCTAGAGTTGATGAGTCCTCTTTGCTTCCCGGAGGAGCTCCTTATCTTATGATTTGATTTATTATATTCTTTCTTTCTTTGATATGGGGTGTTCATAGCCTGTCATGACACCATCTAGATTGTTGAGCTGAGGCTTCATAGACCATAAGTAAAGAGTATTGTGTACTGATGTGTCTAAACCTATTTCATTTTGAAACTATGATATGGCAGAGTTATACATTTTATTTTTTTCTTGCATATGAGTACTTTATATTCTTAGTTCTTTTTTCCGTTGTCGAATTGATGTGATGATGAGGTCAAGTGGTTTTCTTAGAAAATCAGCAGTGGTTCTTCAAGTGCTGGCTACGCCAAGGGTACCCTCCCTGGACGTGACATTCCATCCCTAGAATGAGTGCTCAACACACAAACACACATACCCTAACAACCCCAAATAGCATGTGTATATCATAGACAAAGTGAAAATAAAAAAAAATTAAAATGTTTACTTACAATTCCTTACTTAAAACCAGGCATGATGGGTTTGACAAAATGGGAATTCTTTGGAGCAGCTTTCATGGTGGCCATGAGATATAGAATGTGTGTTTGAAATATTAGAAAATCTAATAAGAGATGTAAATAAAAAGACTCATCTTTCCTAGGGCTTAGAATTTTCAGAAGGGACAAAACTACTTCAAAAGTAATTATTTATACTTTGCACCCTTAATTTTTAAAATATTAAATTACTACTTATATAATTTAACCTCAAATTAATCAAACAACTCT
>JAPFFP010008028.1:0-17447 GCA_026153255.1 Solanum medicagineum
CCCTTCCTCCAAATATTTATCTACAACATAGTAGGTGATAAAACTAGCATTAGCAGCCAATAGATACATCTTGGCAGTCCAATCTCATAAAAGAACAACATACGGGCAGCAAACGGATAATTATAAACCCGAGCATATTCTTTCAACCTTTCTGCCCCTAATCGTACTTTCTAATACACATTATCATATACATATCATGTGTAGCCTATTTTGGTGCCATAACAGTCTTACAACAACCCACAAAGCACAACACATAACAATTCTACACAACATACAAATAGGCAGCATAATGTTACATCCCTTCGCTACATTTTGACGTCGACAATTCTAGACCTGTTCCAACTTTAACCAAACAGTCCCCACCATATATGCACATAAAACCAGTCCTAAAATAGTTCAAAAACAGTCCTCAAAATAGGTGGAGGACGTGAGACCATATTCCTCAATCAATCAGCCCACAAGTTCCTATTACGAGGACAATTATGATATCACATAAGAACTCACTTTCACGGACTATAAAATTGGTGCAACAGCCTTTATACATCATTATAGAACCAATACTCATTAAGAACTGTATCATCCCTTCATAATAAATCCAACCAAAACAAGAAAAGCTTCCAAATAAACAAGAAAAATGTACAACAACTTTTGGAACACATGTTGTCCAACAATTTCAGCAAAGATATAATCAGCTTAGCGTCTTGTTTTACATAAGAAAACCATACTAAACAATTATGTTTTCTTACTTACCTCTACTCTCAAGGTGTAGGGCTTCTCCAAGAACCCTAAAAGTCTCTTGTGGCTGCTTGTAAGGTCAAGAAAGAGTTGAGAGAGAACATGCAAAATAATCTGATTTAGTTAAAATGACTTATGGGAGCTATTTTAAACCCTTTTTAAAAGGGGACTTTGGCCTACGTACTAAGGAATTTTTATCCTTACTTTGTTAAGCTGGTGATGCAGCTTCTTGCCCCTTCCACTTGGGCGTTATTGGGTTCAAATTGGTTAGGCCTTGGCTGCCCACTTTTCCTTTTTCTCCTTACTTAGTTTTGGCCCAATTCAACAAGTGAGTTTTGTTGTACTTGGGTCCTTTCTCTATTATTCTTGGACTAAAAATATAGTCCATTTATGATACTAAAACATTGGCAAAAGTTACACCCTTAAGACAGACTTTATTCATAATTAGAGTTGGACAAGTTCGATGTCGGGCCTCGTCTCTATTTAGCTAGCAAAATTTAAGCTAAGCTTGGAGGTGACTCACCTACTAGCTTCCTTCACTTCACTCACTTCATTTAAGGTCGTGATCTCCTCAATTTGACGTAAAACTTATTTACACTCGATCTTCAGCATTAGACATACATATCGCCCTCTAATTTGAGATTCAAGCACTTTTAAAAATTGGCGCTTATTTGAAAAGTCATATCATATTTCATTTGCATAGTACTAATATGGGGTGTTACAGTTTCTTCTCAACCAAGAAGACCCAAACGCTTTTACACTCAATTTCACGGAATTTTGCTTACTTTAAATATGGGTTTTAAGAATTATGATTTAATAAATCCAATTGAAGTATGGGCAATGCTTTATTGCTGATTTTAAGCTGATATAAGCCCTAGTATGTTGAATTACATTAATATTATGAATATTTGAATTTGCATTGTCCCTTTAAAGTTTGATTTAGGTATAGGTAATCTAAATTATGATTTGAATGTTGATTTTACTTATGGGTTTACTTGAATTTCATATTGAATTGTTGATTTAAGATTGAATTTATATTATCCATGCTATTTTTATTTCATTTATGACATATGCATTCATGAGCATTGGATTTTAGGAAATTATAGGAGGGTTAATCTCACATATGTTTTTATGAAAATGATTTCCATGAGTTAATTTCACATATTGGTTATGACAAGAATATGATTACATAAATGTCTATTTTTATTGGCTCATTGAGCATATTGAGTGCTTCCACCATATTGTCATGTGCATAAGCTATTCCTATGCATGAGAACATAATATTAAACAATGATTTGGCTTTTTAGCCCATGAATGAATGATTGTGAGGAATGTTTGGCTGTAAACCCAATTGGGCATTGAAATGATTTGAAATGACTATCACCTTTTTTGAAAGCATGTATATGTATAAGTATTTTTGTGGGATGCTTTGACTTAGCACCGATGGATTGGGGTGTCATGGCTATCCCTAAGGGTCTCCTCTCTTTCCTTGAACTATGTGCCAACATAGGAATGGTAGCCATCACCGAAATGACCCAGTCATAAGGGATGGTTATTCATTTATTGATATAAGATGATAATGTAAATCCTTCTGAAATGACTGTGTCATAACGAAGGTGTCCATCCACCAAATGACTGGGTCGTAAAGTGTGATGTAGATCACCCTTAGCAAGTAATCTTCTCCTACCGATGGGAGGTCTTCATTGGACGTATTCATATAATAGCTCGCATGAGTATGATTTGTCGGTTATAGTCCATCCCCACTATATATGAGCATTTTCGCATTCATGCATCATGAACGTAATGGCAGATTGTATACTACTTTTCTTTAAATATATGATTCTTTCTATATTATGTGCCCTTATCATCTAACATTGAAATGTAGGTTTGATAAGTCAGATGCATTACTGCGCCTGCATACTTATTATATTCAAACGTACTAACGCGTACTTTTTGCCAATCTGATCTAACCATGTAGGGACCGAAGATTACCTTTATCTACTATTTGACAGCTAGAATTTATTTGAGACATTTGTTGTGGTGAGTCCTATCTTCCAAGGACAAGCCACCATTTATCTACCTTATATTGCTTCCATTTTGCTATTTACTTTGAGGGTGATCTTGGGACATGTCTCGGCACCCTTTCCATCTTATGTCAGGAGGCTTTGTTGGAAATCTGGTAATCTCTTGTTGAACCTGTATGTTATGTGTTGTATTTGGAGTTTATGATTATGGTTATCAATTTGATATGGCTCTTAAAGATTGATTATGAAAATTATGATAAGTATCTATACTTTGATGTAGAATTGTGGAAGATCGTGAGTCCCAAATTGCCCCATAGAGTGAGTCATACTTACCCGCCTCTTAGTCTTTATGTGTACATATTATGTGAATCCGTGTTAATCCCTTAGTGTGAGTCCTACTTTCCCGTCCGTTAGAACTATGTGTTTACTATTTATATATACTTCCAAACTGATTATGTGAATATGAATACATTGAGGTTTGCTCTCAGGTTCTCATTCGTCATGTCACTCCTACACCCTAGGTCTGGGTTGTGAGAAAGATGGTATTTGATAATTAGGTTTATAAATGGTACTCAGAGTCTAACATGCCTCATTAAGTATAATCTCATTCACGGGTGTGAAGCACGCCACATCTATGGGTAGGAGTCTACAAGGCGTCATATGAAATGTTTCAAATTTTATAATTCATATTATGCCATGGTACGTGTCTTATGATTTCCTATCAACAACCCTCGCTACCGAATAGGGGGAGTTCCTTTGGTCCTGTAATGCAATCCACGCAAGGATGATGTTGTAGCTGATCTTATAGATGAGGTCAAAAGGGGTTTGGTGAAGGATGCGAATTATTTGACAAGCTTGCTCCTTCGGATATTCAAAGTTTTCTTAGGTTGGCTAGTTATGATGGAAGGTTGTTGAAGGTTTTTCATCTAATACATCTCCATTGACCAAGTTGACTCAAAAGAAGGCCAAGTTTGTATAGTCGGATAAGTGTGAGAAGAGTCTTCATACATTGAAAGATCGGCATACGTTGGCTCCTATTTTGACTTTACACGATAAATTAGATAGGTTGGTGTGTGTTGTGATGCTGCTCGGATTGGGTTGAGTTATGTGCTTATGCAAGATGGTAAGGTGATAGCTTATGCATCAAGGCAATTGAAGGTGCATGATCATAATTACCCAACTCACGATCTTGAATTAGTGGTGGTGGTGTTTGCCTTGAAGATTTGGAGAAACTATTTGTATGGTTGCATGTTAATGTTTTCACTAACCACAAGAGTTTGCAATGTGCGTTCACTCAAAGGGATCTTAACTTGAGACAAAGGAGATGGTTGGAACTCTTTATGGACTATGACATGTGTGTACAATATCATCCTGGCAAGTCAAATGTTGTAGCCAATGCTCTTAGTAGGCTATCTGTGGGAAGTGTGGCTCATGTTGATAAGGGGAGAAAGAGTTGGAAAAAGATATTTACCGTTTAGCTAGATTGGGTGTTAGGTTGGTCGACTCTAATGATGTTGCTATACATATTCAAAATGAGGTCGAATCTTCTATGGTTGTTGATATTAAGGCTAAGAAAGTTTTAGATCCTTCATTAGTTTAGTTGAAGGAGTTGGTCGCCGAAAAAAGATAGAGGTATTCTCCCAAGGGGGAGATGGTGTGCTTCTGTATCAATATCGATTATGTGTTTCGGATGTAGATGAGCTTAGGAGGGTGATCTTGAGTGAAGTCCATAACTCTCATTATTCTATACATCTAGGATCTACTAAGAAGTATCAGGACTCAAGGGAAGTGTATTGGTGACATGGTATGGAGAAAGACATATCCAAGTTTGTATCTGAATGGCCTAATTGTCAACAAGTGAAGGTAGAGCACCAAAGGCCTGGTGGTTTGACTCAAAATATTGAAACTCCTACTTGGAAGTGGGAAAACATGAACATGGATTTTGTGGTTGGTTTGCCTCAGGTCCGAAGGCAATTTGACTCAATTTGGATTATCGTTGACCAGATGGCTAAGTCGACTCATTTTCTACCGGTCAAGACTACCTTTAGTGCCGAAGATTATGCAAGGTTGTACATCCAAGAGTTGGTGAGGTTGCATGGTGTACCTAAGTCTATCATATCGGATCGTGGCACCCTACTTACTTCTCACTTTTGGAGGTCATTTCAAAGAGAATTTGGTACTAAGGTGAAGTTGATTAGGGAGAGGTTGAAGATTACCAAAGTCACCAGAAGTCTAATTCATATGTTAGGAAGAAGAATCTTGAGTTTCATGTTGGTGATTGGGCATATTTGAAAGTCTCACCTATGAATGGTGTAATGCATTTTGTAAAGAAGGGCAAGTTAAGTCCCCGGTATGTAGGTTCTTACGAGATTGTTGAAGTGGATTGGGAATGTAGCTTATACGTTGGTTTTGCCTCCGAAATTGAGCTCTAGTCACTCGGTTTTCCATGTGTCTAAGTTGAGGAAGTTGGTTGATATACTAGTGCTATTGTGCCTTTGGAGGGTGTTGAGGTTGAGGATAACTTGTCTTATAAGGAAGCTCGATTGAGATTTTGGATAAAACAAGTGAAGCGGCTTCGCAACAACGATATAGCTTCATTTAAGGTACTTTGGAGAAATCAACATGTGGAAAGTGCTACATGGGAAGTGGAATCAAGAATGATATGATGATGCCTCTATCCTTTCCAATCTACTCAAGCCTGTGGTGTTAAGTTCTTCCTATTCTAATGGTCCTAATTCTTTCACTCTTCAGTCTCATGACATGACATGCATACATGTGCACGAAAATGATTATATGATGTTTTGAGCATATTGGGTGCTTGCACCGTATTGTCATGTGCATGAGATATTCCTATGCATGAGAACAAGATATTGAACAATGATTTGGCCTTTAGTCCATGAATGAATGATTGATTATGAGGAATGTTTGGCGTTTAAGCCCAATTGTGCATTGAAATTATTTGAAATGACTATTGCCTCTTTTGAAAGTATGTATATATATAATTATTCTCGTGGGATGTTTTGACTTAGCAATGATGGATTAGGGGCGTCAGGGCTATCTCCAAGGGTCCTCTCCCTTTCCTTGAACTATGTGCCACCATAGGAATGGTACCAATCACCGAAATCACCGGGTCATAAGGGATGGTTATTCATTTATTTGATATGAGATGATAATGTAAATCCTTTTGAAATGACTGGGTCATAAGGGAGGTGTCCATCCACCAAAATGACTAGGTCATAAGGTGTGATGTAGACCCTTCGCAAGTAATCTTCTCCTACCGATGGGAGGTCTTCATCGGACTAATTCATGTACTAGCTCGCATGAGTTTGATTTGTTGGTTATAGTCCATCTCCACTATATATGAGCATTTTTCATAGATTCATGCATCATGAACTTCATGATTGCTCTTCTTTGGATATATGATTCTTTCTATATTATGTGCCCTTGTCGTCTAATATTGAAATGCAGGTTTGATAAGTCATATGAGTTGCATGTCCGCATACTTAGTATATTCAAACGTACTAATGCATACTTTTTGCCAACATGATCTAATCATGTATGGACAGGAGATTACCTTCATCTACCATTTGACGGCTAGATCGGATTTGAGACATTTGTTGTGGTGAGACCTATCTTCTAGGGACAAACTACCATTTATCTACCTTATGTTGCTTCCATTATGCTATTTACTTCGAGGGTGAGCTTGGGACATGTCTTGGCACCCTTTCCATCTTATGTCAAGAGGCTTTGTTGGAAATCTAGTTTTCTCTTGTTGAACCTATATGTTATGTGTTGTATTTGGAGTTTATGATTATGGTTATCTATTTGATATGACTATTATGGATTGATTATGAGAATTATGATAAGTATGTATACTTTGATGTGGAAATGTAGAAAATCCTAAGTCCCGAATTTGCCCTATAAGTGAGTCATACTTACCCACCCTTTAGTCTTTATGTGGTATGTGTTATGTGAATCCATATTAATCCCTTTTCCTATGATATCCCCATAGTGTGACTCCTACTTTTCCATTCCTTAGAACAATGTGTTTACTATTTATATACGCTTCCAAACCGATTATGTGAATATGGATATTTTGAGGCTTGTTTGGGAACTCTTAGGTTCCTATTCACCATGTCACCCTAGACACTAGGATTGGGTCATGACAATTAGGAACTCTTTTGCTGACCTTGAACTACGAAACCTTTTCTACAGTGTACCATTTGAAATATGACCCATAGTTGGACTCGTAGAGTCCTTCCACACTTAGTCATTTCTCCTTGTTTACTGGATGTCATTCACGAAGGGTTTCTATGAGTTGTAATATGTGTTAATCATAGGATACTTCAGCAAACTCCGAATTTCTCTCATGTTAAGACTCTCATCTACGACCATATCCACCACCCGTCACTATTTCTATGTGTCGTCATTGGGTACGCGGGTTACCCCACACTTTGAATCTATTCCCTTCCTTAAAGTTCATGTTAAAGGACAGACCTACGACCCATACATGGCCTCATGAGCTGACCCCAGGTCATTTTCTGTCGAACCTTTTCATCACTCTTAGGCTCCTAAACTGGGGGTCGTTACACAATTAGTGGTAGATGATCATCCCAATTACCCTCAAGCTCTAATATGCAAGCCCTCAACATGTCTTCCAAAATCTATTTTGTCCTCTCGGCTTGTCATCAGTTTGAGAATGGAGACTAGTACTTAACTTCACCCTTGTACCAAGCTCCTTCTGAAATGACCTTTAAAAGTGAGAAGTTAATTGGGTACTACTAACCTATATTATAGGCACACCATGTAGTCTAACCAACTCCCAAATATATAACTTGGCATAGTCCTTCAGCATTGATGGTGGCCTTCACCGTTAAGAAATGAGTCGATTTGGTCATCCTATCCACAATAACCCAATTATAGTTGTATTACCTCCGATTAGGGGGCAAATCTGTCACAAAGTCCATATTCACTTCTTCCCACTTCCAAGTAGGAATCTCAATATCTTGGGCCAAACCACCAAGCATTTGAATTTCTACCTTTACTTGTTGGGAATTAGGACATTCGAACATGAATTTGGCTATATCTTTCTTCATTCCACCAATACAACTCTTTCAAGTCACAATACATACATCTTGGTGGATCCCAAATATATAGAATACGAAGAGTTATGGGCTTTTCTAAAGATCACCTCCCTTAGGCCATCAACATCAGGAACACAACCGATCTTGATACCAAAGTTCACCATCTATCCCTTGGGAGAAAACCTCTATCTTCTTTTCGGCAATCAACTTCTTCAATTCCACTAATGACTGATCTAAATCTTGTTTTTCATTGGCATCATCAACCACCAAAGATTCAGCTCCATCTAGAACATGGAACCACCACCATTAGAGTTAGCCAATCTCACACTCAATCTAGCCAAATGGTGCTCATCTTTTCACCAACTTATTTGTAGCCTCATCAACATTAACCACACTATAGCTAGATTCTACTAAGGGCATCAGCTACAACATTTGCTTGCCATGATGATATTGTACACTCATATAATAGTCTTTGAGATGTTTGAATCATCTTCTTTGAATCAAGTGAAGATCCTTTTGGGTGAACACATATTGCAAACTCTTTGTAACGACCCAGACCAATGTCGTAGTCGTGGCATGGTGAATGTGACACCGAAAGGCATCCCACCAAGCCTAGTGTTCCTATTGTAAGCATTCATAAGGTAAAATGAGCATACACAAGAGATTAAGTGAAAATGTATTTAAGCAAGAATATGAAAATACATTACACCCATTTGTCCAATTCATGCCTCTACGTCATATATCCTTGTGGGGTCTAGCATATAGCTTATTAGCTCACCCTCAAGACATACATGAAAAGTAAATGTTAAGGTCTCTACTGAATGAAATGTAAAACATCATAAGGGATGGTTCTCTAAGCATGGGAACTCGCCAATTAGTCTTTAAGCTTAGGAATCTGAATGCTTGCCTCAATATGAAATAATCTCTTTGTCGTCCATCCATGCATGGTTAGAACATGTAGGCAAAGAAGTATGCATCACCACATAGAATGTACTAAGATTGTAGGTATGCCATGAATCAATGGACATCACCCATAATATCAATATGCATAAAACATAACCACTGGAAGGACACAATATATATGAACATGCAAACAAAAAAATCATGAGAAGAAGCATCATAAATTATTAACTTTAGCATACATTTGTGGGAGTAGGCATAACTGACCTATAGACCATGTAGACTATAACATGGAATCTTGATGTTCACTCTACATCAAGCTAAGAGGAGTCTACTTTACCAAGGTAAACACGATCCTCACCCTATACGCTCGATCTTAGCACAATGAGAACCATCATTTGACCCCCACTCTTAAGGCTCTATCCTAGCACAGTGAGTATCCATCATTTTAGCTTATTGGATCCAATAGCATGCCTTTAAGGCATAAACATAAACATCATTCCTATGGTGACACATAGTTTTGGGACTTGAGGATTTATATAAGCACCCTTAGGGATAGTTCCCCTCACACAAGTCCACTTGGTGCTAAGTAATATCCCACAGAATACATAAATCATGCATATCTAAATATATTTAGCATTCAACATACTTCATACTTCATTAAAAGCATACTTTCATAGCTTTCAAAATAATCATCATAGTCTTTAATGAAGCATCATATCACAAGAATAATCCATCTACTTGATTTCATCATAATGTGGATAAACATTCCCACCTTAACATCATCATAAATATTAGTGTTTTTATCACCCTCTTAGTCATAGCATCATTGTAGCTTTCATAACATTATTTTTTTCATAATATCATTATCACTTAAAACATGCTCTTCATACTTGAAGCCCTAATCATAGAAGTCCATTGTTTTATCATATGAGACTACGGGTAAGTGTGAGTCCATGGACATTTGAGTCAAAATCATGCAATTAAGTAGGAATCATGGAGAAAATATGAAATTAAAATCAAATTAAATCATTAACAAGGGAACCCACATCAAATCATTAAGCCCTAATTATGTATATTTTGGAATCACATACTTTTTCTTGAAAATAATATACATCATGAAATCCATTATGATTCATGATTATATAGTCAAAATCACCACATAGGAATCATAGCCAATGCATTAGGAATCATAGATTAAAAGGCCATACGAACTTATCATGAAATTTTGATAAAAAAAGGTTTTGGATTGGGATCATTGGATGAAACTAATCTATGAATGAAGCCCTACATATCTCAAGTAGAATCATTAGAAATTGAGAGGATAATTTGGAAAAAGTTTGGTAAATTTTCAAGCTTGAGCTTCATGATGAAACTAATCTATGAATGAAGCCCTACATATCTCAAGTATAATCCATAGAAATTGAGAGGGAAATCTGGAAAAACTTTGGTAAATCTTCAAGCTTGACTTCAATGAAACCCTTGACTTAGAGGGGAAATTATTGAGAACCCTTGAGAGAAATTTGGAAATTAAAAAGCTTTAAATAAGTTAGCAATAGGACTTTATAGAGGTTGGGTTGGTTAGGGTAGTTGGGGTAGCCAAAATGACATAGTTTAGGAATTAGATGGATCAGAAACGTCAAAATCACCCTTCATTAAAAACTGTCAGAGTCGTCCACGAAATCCCTTTTACGGGTCGTGAATCAACTTATGCGTTGTATCTTGTCTCATAGGTTAGGGTGTCATAAATGTTGAGCTACTGGAGTTGCAGCTTCTGACCCACGAACATGCAGTACGACTCCTATATAAAATTAGAGGCCCTAGAACCCTTCATTGGAAGACCCCAAACTTGGAAAAAATTTTGTTGCTCAGGGCCTCCACCTACGGGACATACTTATGGGCCATGGGAAAATATATGCGCTCGTCTGATAATTCTAAGTCGACTTCTAGAAATCCTTCAATTTTTCATTTTCACTGGGCGCTTTCCATGATATCACCTACGACTCGTGGATTCTTTTACAAGCTATAAATTGGCTCGTAGTTCTGACCATTAGTAAATTTTCTGTGCTTCAGTTTTTCAAGCCTAAAAACATGAGGGGTGTTACATTATCTCTTCCTTGGGATCATTCGTCCATTAATGAGATAGAATTACGCTTGATAGAGTAGAATCATAGTTATCATCATTAGCATTTATGCAAAAAATGTGAGTTAATCATCATTTTCAAAGAATCATCAAACTGATGCATCAAATATCATTAAAAAAGCAGTTTCATGATTGTGCAGGCATGCAACTTAACCAAAAAATATGCATTCATGAGAATTTTGAAGAAATGAATCAAATTAAATACCTTAGGCTTTAGTAGAAGGAAAGAGGTAAGGGTATCGTTTCATCATATCCGCTTCACACTCCCAAGAGTCACTTTCAACTTGTTGATTTCTCCATAATACCTTAGATGCAACCTCTTTATTCCTTAATTTCTATACTTGGCAGTCCAAGATCTCAATCGATACTTCTTCATTAGTCAAATCTTCCTCAATGGTCTCCTCTTTCAATGAAATGATATAATTAGGATCACACAAGAATTTCCTTAGAATGGAAATATGAAACACCAGAGATATCATGGCTAGTTCCACAGGGAAATCAAATTCATAGGCTACCTTTCCAACATTCTTCAAAATTGCATAAGGTACCACATACCGAGGACTCAATTTTGCTTTTCTTGCCAAAATTCATTACTACTTTCATTGGGAAACCTTTAAATACACCTAATCACCTTTACTAAACTCCAATATTCTTCTCCTAACATCGACATATGACTTTTGATGACTTTGGTTAGCCTTCAACCTTTCCCTTATGACTTTCACCTTTTCCATAGTATCAAGCCCCAAGTCTGATCCAATTAAGGACATCTCTCCAACTTCAAACCATCCCACCCATGTCTACACTGACTGCCACACAATGCTTCAAATGGCACATACCAACACTTGAATGAAAACTATTGTTATAAGCAAATTCAAGAAGAGGTAAGTGATCATCCCCCTGGAAACAACCTCTCTACTTTTGTGGTAGTGGTAAGGTCTGCGTACATTTTACCCTCCCCAGACCCCACTTGTGGGATTACACTGGGTATGTTGTTGTTGTTGTTGTAAGTGATCATCCCAACTTCCTTTGAAATCAAGCACTCAAGCCCTTAACAGATCCTCCAAGGTTTGTATTATTCTTTCGGCTTGTCAATCCGTTAGAGGGTGAAATGCGATACTTAATTTTACCTTCATACCAAGGCCATTTTGGAATGACTTACAAAAATGAGAAGTAAATTAGGCACCTTTATCTGATATGATAGAAAATGGTACACCATGCAATTTCACCAATTCTTGAACATAAATCTTAGAATAATCATCGGCACCATAAGAAATCGTTACCAACAAAAAGTAGGTTGTTTTCGTCATTCTATCACAACTATCCATATCCAGTCAAATAGATTTCTTGTCCTTAACAAGCATGTAATGAAATCCATATTCACTATCTCCCATTCCCAAGTTGGTATCTCAATATCATGAGTCAAACCACCGGGTCTTTGATATTGTACCTTGTTGACAAGTTGCACATTTCATGACACACCTTGCTATGTCTTTCTTGATGCCATTCCACCAATACACATCTCTCAAATCTCTATACATTTTGGTGGATCCCAAATGAATAGAATACTTAGAAATTTGAGCTTTATCAAATATCTTTTCCCTTAGTCCATCCACATTGGGCAAACACAATCGCACTTGATCTCCATCTCTCCCTTATGAGAAGACTTCCACCTTTTTATCAACCACAAATTGCTTCAATTCCACTATGGTAGGGACCCATGTCTTGCTTTACCTTAATTTCTTCCATCAATGACGATTCTGCCCCATTAGGTACTAACACACCACCATTACTCAAGTTAGCTAACCTTAACATCAAAACAGGCCAAAAGATGCAATTCTTTGGCCAATTCTTTATTTACACCTTCAACATGTGCCATGCTACCCATCGACACTCTGCTCAAATCATCGGCTATAACAATAGCTTATCACACTCATGTCATGATCATTCAAAAGTTCCAACAATCTTCTTTGTCTTCAGTTCAAATTCCTTTGGCTAAACACATATTGCAAATTTTTGTGGTTGGTGAATATATCAAAATGTATGCCACAGAGATAGTGTCACCATATCTTTAATGCAAACACAACAGCTAACAACTCAAGATCGTGCGTCGGATAGTTCTTCTTATGCACTTTCAATTGCCTTGAAGCATAGACAATAACCTTTCTATGTTGCATCAACACACAACACAAGCCTATATGTGAGGCATCACAATACACAACAAAAATCCAAACCTTCAGGCAATGTCAAAACAGGAGTCGAAGTAAGACAATCCTTCAACATTTGGAAGTTTTTTTCATATTCATCATCAGACCATTGGAATTTTTCCTTCTAATGGGTCAACATTGTCAAAGGGGAAGTAATGGAGGAAAATCCCTCAACAGACCTTCTATCATATCCAGTCAAACCCAAAAAGCTTCTAATTATCAGATGGAGACAATTGTCTAGGCCAATTCTTTACAACTTCTGTCTTCTTTAGATCAACCCTAATACCATCACCAGAAATAATGTGGCCAAGAAAGGCCACCTCTCTTAACCAAAATTCACACTTGCTAAACTTATCAAAGAGTTGTCTATATCTCAATGTTTGCAACACAATCCTCAAATGATCCTCATGCTCCTTCACATTTCATGAGTACACCAATATGTCATCTATGAACACCACCACAAACATATTTTTTCAATATGTTTTGAAGATCCTATTCATCCAAGACAGGCGCATTTGTTAGTCCAAATGACATCACCAAAAATTCAAAATGACCATACCAAGTTCTAGATGCCCTCTTTGGGATGTCATCTTCCTTCACCCTCAATTGGTGATATAGGGACTAAAGATCTATCTTAGAAAAGTAGTTTGCACCTCATAGAAGATCAAAGAGGTCATCGATCCTTGGAAGTGGATACTCGTTTTTGATTGTTACATTATTCAATTGCCAATAATCCATATACATCCAAAATGAACCATCCTTCTTCCTTATAAACACTACAGGAGCATCCCATGGTGAAGCACTAGGCCTTGTGAATACCTTATCAAGTTAATCCTTTAATTGTTCCTTCAAATTCTTTAAATTATGTCGGGGCCATTCGCTATGGAGGGATAGAAATAGGTTGAGCGTTAGGCAAGAGATCAATACCAAAATCAACTTCCCTTATGGAAGGAATATCAAGTAGATCAGCAGGAACGACATCGGGGAACTCATTTACAATAGGGACCAAATCAAGAATAGGTACATGAGACTCAACATCCATGACTCCAAAACATGATATAGATAACCTTTAGAGATTATTTCCATGGATTTCATATAAGAGACAAACTTTCCTTTAAACACAAAATTTGTTCCTTTCCACTCCAAGATGGGCTCATTTGGGGGCTTAGAATGTAACCTTACGGGTCCTGCAACCAATAGAAGCACAGGATGCATACAACCAATCCATACCAAGGATAACATCAAATCAGTCATATCAAGCTCAACTAGATCACTTGGAACGACTTTATGTAAGACCGACAGGGGACAACTTTTATAGACTTTCTTGGCTAGCACTGACTTACCAATAAGAGTATAAATCGAATAGGGTTCTAACAAATATTCTAATAGACATATCAAATTATATGGAAATATAAGGAGTAACAAAAGACATATTGGCATTGGGTTCAACGAAAGCATATACATCAGAATCAAAGACTTTCAACATAGCGGTAACCACTTCACAAGCTTATTAATTTCCTTTCTAGCATGCAAAGCATAGAATCGATTACCACGTGGCCATGTTGCACTAGCCCTTTTTAAACCACTTGACTTTGAGGATGCCCTTCCTTACCTTCACTAGAAATATTAGGACACATGGAAATCTTGTGTCCCATCTTTTCACAACCAAGGCATGCATCAGAACCTCTTAAACATTCACCAACGTGGTTCCTCCAACACTTGAGACATCTAACAGGAATAGCACCACCTTTCACAAATTGCCTTGAGCCTTAGGATTGGCCCCTTTCTCTTTGTCGAACCTTTGAGGAGTACCTTTTGAAGACCTTTGTCCTTGTTGGGATCAGCCACCCCCAGACTTACCATAAGAGCTCACAATCATAACAAATCCTCTTAGATTCCCTCAACCTCATCTTTTGCAACTTTCCACTGTCCACTTGTTCCGCATATGTCATGAGTCTAGGGATATCCATTTATATTCACCAAGTTAGACACCCCTAAAAAGAACTTTTTCATACAGGCTCTACAATCGGCCACTAAGGAAGGAGAACATTTGGACAGCTTAGTAAATTTGAGGTCATACTCCCTCACACTCATCCCTCCTTTCTTTAATTTCATGAATTCCATCACCTTAGCCTCCCTTAGCTCAAGAGGAAGAAACGATCAAGAAAGGCAGTCTTACACACCTCCTGATCGATGACACCTTCTTCAACTCTCTCAGACTTCCATTAAGTGAACCAAACTTGGTAGCTCTCTTAAGTTGATAAGCCGCTAGTTCGGCCTTCTCTTCGGAAGATACTCCCATAATCTCCACTACCTTGTACACCTCATCAATAAAATCTTGGGGATCCTCATCCACCTTTGAACCATGAAACTTTGGTGGATTCATATAAGCAAAAATCTGTTATCTCAAAGTTGTAGTATGAATCTTTGGGAAAGTAATAGCTTGAGCCAACATAGTGATTGCGGCTCCGAACACATCATTAGATACATGGCCTGCTTTAGGGACTTGGGAAGCTTGGTCCACATTAGCATCATTTCCTCTTGGCAATGGAGCATGTCGTGGAGCCATTTTTATAAACTCCAAGGGATAAACTTTAGGATACGAGAGCTTCAAAGGCATAACATAGAGCTCAAAAGAAGTAAAGTTTTCCTAAGACGTCCATAGCCTCCTATTAATGGATGTGGAGCGCTTTACACCAACGAATAAGACTCTACTCAACGCGGCATGTTGGACTCCCTAGGATGCTTTTAGACCTTGTGCTCTGATACAATTTTTTCATGACAAGGACTAAGGGACTAGGCACGACACAATAAATGTGACACCCAAAGGCATCTAATCTAAGCCACGTGTTCATATTGTAAGCATTTATAAGGTAAAATAAGAATACACGAGATTAAGCAAGTGCAAATGTATATAGCAAGAGTATGAGAGAATACATCGCATCCATTTGTCCAATTCATGCCTCTACATCATAGATCCTGGTAGGGTCTAGCACATATCTCACTAGCCATCCCTCATGACATACATCAAAATAAATAAAAAGATCTCTACATAAAGAAATGGAAAACACCGTAAGGGCTGGTTCCCAAAGCGTCTGAACTTACCAATAAGTCTTCAAGCTTAGGAATCCAAATTCTAGCCTTAATATGGAATAATATCCTCATTTTTATCCCAACATGGTTAGATCATGTAGGCAAAGAAGCATGCGATAGCACATTGAATGCACTAAGTATGTAGGTATGTCATGAATCAAAGAACATCACAATAATATCAATATGCATGACTCATAACCAATGGGAGGAGGACACATTCTGTAGGAGCATGCAATTTAAAAAATCATGACAAGAAGCATAATAAATCCTTTCTTAAATTTAGCATACATATATGGGAATAGGACCATAAACTGTATAAAAGCCCATGCAGACTATTACATGGAATCTTGATGTTCACTCTACATCAAGCTATGAGAAGTCTACTTTGCCAAGGTAAACTCGATCTTCATCCTATAGGATCTATCCTAGAACATCGAGAACCATCATTTGACCTCACCCTTTAGGCTCTATCCTAGCACAGTGAGCATCCATCATTTAAGCTATTGGATCCAATAGCACGCCTTTAAGGCATAAAATATGAATATCATTCCTATGGTGGCACATAGTTATGGGAATTGATGATTTATATAATGACCCTTGGGGATAGTACCCCTCACAAAAGTCTACATGAGTGGCATGTACCCCTCAAGACCTCACAAGGAGTCAAGCAAAAGATCTCCAAGACCTACAAGCAATGTTCATGAAAACAGAAGCATAAGAAGAGCTTGAGGGTCACCAAAGAAAGGCTTACGATGTGTGGAAAGTCTCTTAAGTGAGAAGAAGGAAGAATAGGGGTCATGTGTGCAAATGCCTACTACTTAAATTCAAGGATTTGAAAAGAAGGCAACCCGACAAGGCCCTTATTCATTAAGGGTAAAATGTAAAGAAAATGTCTTCTTTTATTTACTTAGTATAAATAGTAATATTTTAGCATTTGGAAGACTTAGACTATGTTGAAAATTGAATTCTCAAATTGTAGTATCTTCTTAGTGAGTAATTAGGGTGAACTATTAGAATTGTTAGTTGACTTGTTTTCTTGGTCAATTAAAGTTTGCCCATTTGTGGTTCTTAGTTTTCTTCAATTTTTCCATCTAGGATTTTATTTGTGTTGTAGAAATCAATTGAGAGGTAAGGGTTTTAGGGACTTGTTGCCTATAATTTTAATAGTTTGAATTTAATCCACATATCCTTTTATTTTGTTCCCTTTTCCCTTACTTTCGCGTTTGATCTTTATCATTTGGTATCAAGAGCTTAGGTTTAGATT
>JAPFFP010008049.1:0-40497 GCA_026153255.1 Solanum medicagineum
GAATATATGGTTTTTTTTTCTTTTTTTTTTGAAACCCCACCCCCCCCCCCCCCCCCCCATTTTAGAGATTTTAGTTATAAATGCTTGAAATGATTAATAGTGATGTCTTGTAGTCCAGCCTGTATTCCCTATGGATTCGACCCTAACCTTCAGTTAGGTTAATTGCTGACAAGAACTGCTTTCTTATTGAAACGTGAACATAATAAAAAATTATGACGTTGTTGCCGGGGAATACGACTAGTTTTGACTTGATTTCACTACTAGTTAGTTCTAGTGTTAATTTCTTAACTCTTCTCTAGTTTACTTTTTATTTTTGTGTTTGCAGTTTAGCCTATTCACGATTGGTTGGCACCATGTCTAAACAAAAGCTCTATATAGCAACTGACATGTTGGAGACATTGTAGAGGTGAGCCTTGTTTTATGGACAAGAATTCGAAGACCCCTAAACTCACCTATAGAATTTTACTCAAACGTTGAGGGGGAATCCTTCTTGGGAGGCCATGTCTCTTCAGGCTTTCCCTATGACTCTCTGAAGTGAGGCTACAGAATGGTGGTCAATTCTCCCACCCAATATTTGTTCTAAGTGGGGGGAGGTACACAGAGTCTTCCTTATGAACTTCTACAAGGAGCCCAACAAGCAAAAGCTACGGAACAACATCTGCAATTTCAAAAGGGTGCCAGGAGAACCTTTGGAATTAGCTTGGGAAAAGTATAAGCATTGCTTGGCAACAAATCAAAACCACTGTTTGACTGATGATGAATTCGCGTCTAGTTTCTACCGAGCGCTAACCTCCGAGCAACAAGGATATGCTTATGCATTATTTGGAGGGGACTGTTGGGAGTTCCTAAGATGACCATTTTATGAGATCACCGAGCATATGGACAAGCTATCTGCAGTTGCCCAAGTCCACCAACCCTTTCAAGGATAGGCTGGACCATCCACTAGTGCATTGAAGGGAGCCCCAAGTAAACCCAAGAGCGAGAATGTGTCAAATTGGCCTAGGTTACTACACCAGTATTACATCACAGATAAGCTGGCAAGGATTGACCATATGCTTGAACAAGTCCTCATCAAGGTCAATGAGCAAGATGACATTGTTCAGGTGATAAAGTTTGATGTTCTAAAAAGTAAATACAAAGTGGAACAACAAACCTTGTCAATACAAAGGCTCGGAGATAGGATAGAGTAGCTTGCTGAGAAACTGGAGGCAGTACAGGAAGAGAAAAGGTAGGATAGAAAGAGCAGCGATGGAACTCATGGAGAAGTCTGATTATCCATGATGGCATGGTCGAGCCGTGACATTAAACAAGGTACTTCTTGGGAGGCAACCCAAGCATTTTTATAATTGTTGGTTTGTTTTAAGTGTTTTGGTTATTGAAATTATTAGGTAGAAGGTGTGAGTTTGTTTTAAGTTGAAAGAAATTGATGCAATTGTAATACTTTGAAGATTATTGTGTTTTTGAGACTTGGTTTGCAGGTGGAAATTGAAGAACTAAAGATCAAACAAAATGGCAATTGGAGCAACTCCTACGAGCAAGCCTACGAGTTGTAGTCATCACTACGACTCATAGTCATGCCTGGTAGAGGGAAACAGTGAGTATCAGAAGTTGGTATACACACTATGAGCCAACCTTACGATTCGTAGGGTCCCCCTATGAGTCATAAGTGGGGTTCATGGTACCTAGGTATGAAATCAAAATTTTCTCAAATGTTGGGTCTGCTACAAGATCGGGACCTACGAGTTGTATGACATCCTACGACTCGTAGTCGGGGTCTCCTAGACCTGATCTGCAGAATTTTAAAGGTGACCCATTTTGAATATTAAAAGACAAACGTCTTTTGGCTCTTCATGTCCCTTCATGAAATGGTCTTTCTCACTCTATAACCCCTCTAACATCACTTTTCACTGTTTCATTCATTCGCTAAATCATTCCCCCACTAACATCTCCTAGCAAGTGAAATTTTTACCGAGGATTCGGTCTCCTCTTATTATTCTCATCTCACATTCATCCATTCATTTGGTAAGTTTGCAGTGAAGTTTGGTGTACCTCTAAGATAATCTTGTTTAAAGGGAGTTTGAATGAATGCTTTACAATCATGATTAGCAAAACCATGTGAAAATGACTGTGGTAGTAGGAAGAATATGATTTATAAATATCTATGTCCTTATAAAGTGACGATTCTTAAATTCTATCCTTGTTCAGTGACTTTGAATTCTGATGTTATGATCATGTGCGCTTATTTCATTTTTTATGGATCAAATTCTTGAAAAGATCATGTTGGGTATGAATTTGGTTGGTAGAGGGGTGTTATAATTCTATTATGGCAAAATACTCATGCATGAACTTGATGTATCCCCTTATGTTCTTTCATGTGTTTATTATTGAAAGTGTTTTGAACAAAAAGTGAGGTGTCATTGTTTTGTTTTGAGATGATCGATAATGAGGAGTGATTAGACTTATTGCAGCGTCGCCCTTGTTTTTTTTGTGGTCCTTGATGCTTTCTGGTTAAGTGTTGGTAATTGTGGAAAGGTTAGAAGCACCCAAAGTGTTCTCTGTTTTCTACTAAGAGGACCCACTACGAGTCGTAGGTCACCCTATGAGTCTTAATGGCCCCTCGTATAAGGCAATAGTCATCTATGGTGCCTTAACCTTTTCTATATGATACTCACCTATGACTCGTAGCATTTGTTATGACTCATAATGGTGATCTCATGGCCCGGATCTGAATTTTCAAAATGTTTCTGGAATGAAATATGTGCCCAGTCTATGACTCGTAGGTTACCCTACGAGTCGTACCTACGTGTCATAGCTAATTCCAAAATACATTTCTATCTATTATCATGGTTCTACGAGGATACAACACAACTCGTGGGTCAGCGTACAAGTCGTACCTTCACCGCTTACTTCTGACCCTACACCTGGTTCAGTGGTTTTACTTAAGAAATTTTATTGTTTCTTGTTTGATTGTTTAATTTGTTACTTGTTTATTAGAACAAAACATCATAGGACTCAAGGTTTTTATGTTGTCAATTTTTCAGAGATAATGCCCAAGAGGTTGAAGGGGTGTTGCCTCAGTTTCAGGTCACCAACTAAGAGATGAACCATCAGATAGTGATCAATCCATTGAGGAAATGAATGTGCACCCTGACCTTGAAGCTAACGTTCCCTTAACACGATCACAATCAACAAGAGTCCCGATGGAAATGGATAGCCCCTCCTAGTCTGAAAAGAAGGGTAACGAAGAAGGGTCAGATGATGATGCCTCACTTTCTGATTCCAGTTCTCTTGAAGTGTCTCAATCTAAGCCAGAAGAGACTGATCCCCCATAGCCAGCCGATTCTACTTACTCTATCACCTCTATAGACCCCAAACACAAGGTGGTGTGTCCCGGGGATGAAAGAGATTTACAAAAAGGGGATGGCACTAAACAATTGAGGGAGGTAGGTGCGGAGATTCAATGATGAGGCAAGGTTAAAAGACTCAGGGCTAAAGGGTGTACTAGGGTTAGAAGCTGACATTGACCATGGACTAGGATGGCTATCACAAGTGTTAGGAAAGTACGCTCCCTACTTAGTTCAGGAATTCTATGCCTCTTATTATGCTACTATGAGCAGTAATCTTCCGAGGCTTAAGAAGCCCATTGTGCAACCACGGTTATTGAAGTCTTGGTGAGAGGTGAGGTTGTTGACATCTCAGAAGAAACCATTCGGAGGGTGCAGTTTGGGCCAAATTACAGAGTGCCATAGTCCACAGCGGAGTATGGTCATAGGATAGCAGACATGAGGAAGGTAGTTAATCAGAAAGATGCGGGCTGAGAACTGAGCTCCTTAGGTGGATAGCGATCCAAATTTGCAAAGAAGGTGTTGAGCCGATATGGGTTACAAACCACGCTGAGCATATTCTGAAGGCCCATCTCTCATTCAGAGCAAAATTTTGGTGGTCCATTATCCATTGGCGCATCAGGCCCACATTCACAGATAATGTGATTACATTGGAGAGGGTTGTGTTGTTAGCTAGCATTTTGGCAGGGTACGCAATTGACTGGGCTCACGTTATGGCTGAACAAATCCACGAGTCAGCAATCCGCACTCAGCAGGCATTGTCGTTTCCCATTCTAATCCATAGGTTATGCAAGGAAGATGTGGTGTGGGTCTCTCTCCACCTAGACCCTCATGTAAAGGTTGTGCGTATGATGGACCCCAGTCTAATCCAGGCTGATGAGAACCCAGTAGCCCTACAAAGAGTTGTTCCACTTCCTATTCCAGAACCCTTCCCGGTAGAGCCTCCGATTCAGGGTTCGACTCCTGCTGTTATCGACACTACTCCAGCTGCTGTAGAAGCTTCACCGACTATTATAATTGAGTCCATGCCACCCACCAGCACTCTATCACCAGCATCGTCCAATATACAGGTTGTTTCTCTTATGTCTGTTGTTGCTTTTCAGGCACTACTGTGCAGGATGGCTACAGTGGAATCTAGGCTGCATGCTCTATCCGCAAATGTTAGGCCATGGATTGACCAAACTGTGCGTGACTCAGAGGTGAGGATAAAGGCATTCGCCTGTGATTTAATTGATGAGTAAGTTACAGCGGTGGATGCCCGAGTCAATGCTTTCGAGGCAAGAGTCCAGGAAAGACTTGAGGGAGCTAGGCCCGTTGACACAAGTATAGTGCCTGAGCAGTTGACCAAGTTTAAGGCCAATTTATTATAGATGTTAGCAGCTCCTATGGCAATCCCAAAGATGCCACTGGCGGGCAATGTGGCATTTGACTGGCTGACCGACCATCCGTATGTTCTTAGGAAGAGGCCTCTTGAGCATGATGATGATCTAGAGCTGACCTAGAAGAGGTAGAGATCGGATGAGGAGCCCATACCTGAGGCGGTGGTGCAGGAGTCGCTATTGTTGTCGGCTATTTAGAGAGATCAGAAGCAGCACACCCTACAAGGAGAGGGTAGCTCAGGTACTTCTACAGAGGATATCGTGCCGTAGGACCCCACAAACTAGCCTGATACCAGTGCTTGAGCACCATGATGTTTGACCCTTTTTGACCCTAGTTCTTATAGCTTATTTATGGATATTTTGTTCTCTTGTTAGATAATCTTATTTTTTCTGTTGGTTTTAAATGTTTTTGTTGGATAATGTTTTTACTTTGGTTTTGGATATTAGTGTTTAAATGTTGGTTTTTAATGTATATATATCTATGTTTATGTTTTTGGTTACTTTCGTTTTCTATGTGTTTTTACTTTGAGGACAAAGTATCCAATTTTGGTAGGGTGTGGGAAGTTATGGATTAAGGTGAAGTCTGAGTAGCCTCGAGTCCATAACATCCCCTATTTTTCTACCTAATGTTTCCTTGTCATGCTTCTTTTTCCTTATGAATGTTTAATTTTCTGTTGAACCGGCAATGTCTAGGTAGTGTAGATAGTTTGTAAATGCATAACTGTTGGCATATACATAGCTTTTAAATGTTCTTTTATTTTGATGAAAAATTAGGTACCCTCAAAAATTTTGAGATTGTGGGTGTTGATGCATTCATGTATTTTGAGTATCTGGCAATGTTTCCTCTGATATTATAAAGGTAAACTGAGGCAAGAAGTATGACCTGTGAGTCTATACATGATTGTGTGTGTAGTGCCATGTGTGTTGTGAGCTTATTTTGACGTATTCATGTATCATGTATGGACTCAAAACTTGCCTTAGTACTCTAAGATTGGTTTGGTGATCTGGTAGATTTGGAAAGGATCTTAGGCCTTTGTTTTATCAATGAGCGCACTTTTGCCTAAATGACCTACCAAGTGAACTAGTGAATCCCTTGTTCGAAATGTTCGAGCTTCTCATATACTCATTCTTTCTTGACACCTTGCTAACTTAACCTTATTTGATGAAATACCTTGATCTTGGCCGTGGTCTATCCTTGAACATGTGAACATTAATTGAGACTAAAAGTCTAAGTTGAGGGTAGCTACAAATTGTGGCCCTGGTTTGAGGAATGGATATTGTGTACTTCACCTCAGGCTAAAAGGCTAAGTTGAGGGTGGCCCTTATTGTGGTAAAGTAATAACAATGAGGTGGTTAGTTGGGAAATAAAGAAAGAAATGAAAATCATGATCGAGTGAAGAGAAAGAAAAGAAAGTGCCTTGAGTTGAGAAAAAGTAGCAAGAATTGAGTTCAGAAATAAGGCATAGCTGAAAATAGAAAGAAAGCACTCGAGAAAAGTTTGAAACAGGAGAATAAGGGTGGATCTACTGAAAAGGGTTGGTTTATGAAAGCAAAAAGTGTTGGCAAACATGGTTCAAGGATAGCTTTTAGTCACTACTTGCCAAAATGCCATACCAAAGCCCATGAACCTATGTTACAAGCCCATAAGTCCTAAAGTGATCCAAATCCACTTTGTCACCAAACTGGAAGATGAGTATAGGGGCAAGCCTATGGTGTTAGTCATTGTCCATATATTTTAATTGTGAGAGTGAAAATGTTTCCTCAGTCCCTGAGTTCTAAATGCTTTTTGAGTGAGTATGAGGGACTTCTTTCTAGTGAGGGCATTTGCACTGCTTGAGTAGCATATGACTATACCAGTGATTGTGGACGGTTGGTGCTCCTTAGCTTATCATAGTTGGATTTCCAGGTATATCATTATGTTCTTTTGTTGCTGAATAACCATGCAATCCTGTTTTGAAAATGGCAGTCGAATACCTGAATCAAAGGAGTTGATGTATATGTCATTAGTATAGCTTTTATGTATTTCTCTTTGTTTGCATAGATTGGGTCGTCACTTGAGGACAAGCACTAATTCTAAGTTGAGGGTGTTATGCTGTCAAAATATAACACACTTGATGCCTAAAACAAGGGATTTTGTGAGTTCTTAATGTGGCTTTTTATAATTTTTATGTGTTTTTGTGTTGTTCTTGCAGAAAAGTTAGGTTGGCATGATTTTGAAGAAAAGTTATAGATTTTGCTGAATCATAGGACATACGAGCTCACCTACGAATCGTAGCCCAAACTACGAGTCATAGGGTGTGTCGTGGAAAGAAACGGAGACCAAAAATCAGATATCTGCTAAGTGGAGGTCACCCCTACGAGGCCATCGTACGAGTCGTAAGTCTCACTACAACTCGTATGGGTGGACTTGTAGCAGGAATCAGAGAGCCAAAATATTAGACCAAAAACGCTGAAGGCCTAGACTACGAGAGGAGCATACAAGACGTAGCCCAAGCAATGACTCATATCAAGTAGTTGTACTAGTTGAGTCCAAGATGCTAAGATCCTGATATGAGACCCCGACTATGACTTGTAGGCCACCCTACGAGTCGTACCTACGAGGCGTACCAACTGCCAGCTATCTTTTCTGTGGAATTTTTAGAGTTTATTTGTAAACACCATAAATACATTAAGTTAGGGTTTTATTTCAGGAGGAGACATTGTAGACTTAAAACTTGCCTTTGAATATTCTCTCAAGAATATTTTAGGGTTTGGTATTAGTTTATCATTTTCATTTTGAAAGCCCATTTTGTGGATTGCAAATCTTGCCTTGTACACTTTGTCAATCTATCAAGTTTTTGGGTTTGCAACTTGTGGTGTCTACATTCTTCATTGCTTATAGTAAGACTCTCAACTATGTCTTGTATTTGCATTTTTGTTGGTTTTGCCTTAGCCATGAGTAGCTAAACACCCACAACTTGGGGTTGTGGAAACCATGGATAGTTGATTTGAGATGACCTAGGTTTATTGCATTTCTATGATTGGGGTTTTGCATGTATTATTTATTTTTTTTCATATTGATTGTTGTTCGGTGGTGGCCAACACCAAACTCCACCTACTATCACGATCCTGACCAAGGTAGTAATGAATAGGAAATGGGAAATAGATTATAGGATTCGATTGATGTGTTCTCATCTAATCAACCAAACCTGACCAAAGGGAGGTTGATTGGGACAGTAGGTAACGGTTAGCTGGCACGCAATGGTAGCTGACTAAGAGCCATGGTGAAATTCGACCTTGACCTTCACAAAAGGGTTGGAAGAACCTAAGTTACCGTCCTGCATGCAAATCTCTAATTGTAGTTATGTTATCTAGGGTAATCGAGTTAACGAACCATGGGGAACACAATTCCTAAGTTGTCCCTAAAATTAAGTGTTGTCCCACATCGTAGTATAGTCTCCCCCCCCCCATTTAGAGATTTTAGTTATAAATGCTTGAAATGATTAATAGTGAAGTCTTGTATTCCCTATGGATTTGACCCTAACCTTCGGTTAGGTTAAATCTGACAGCGACCGTTTTCTTATTGGAGCATGAACATCATCAGTGATACTGAGCGGGTTGAATTGGCTGGCTACCAAATCAAGAGAGTAGCTAGACTCTGGTTTGATCAGTGGAAAGGAAGCAGGGGCAGATGGGGTGTCAGGTGTTAGTTGGGCAATATTTGAGGAGGCCTTTCTCGGACAATACTTTCCTAGAGAGATGAGGTAAGCGAAGGTAAGGGAATCCCTAAATTTAAAATAGGAGAATATGATTCTGCGGGAGTACAACCTCAAGTTTACTAGCTGTCACGTTACGACCCAGCTATGGTGGCAGACATGCATACTAGGATGGACTTGTTCGCGTCAGGACTCTCTCGGATAACTAAGAGAGAGGGAAGAAATGCTATGTTGATTGGGGATATGGACATAGCCCATTTGATGACTTATGTGCAACAGGTAAAAGAGGAGAAAATGCAGGATATAGAAGAGTTTAGGAGCAAGAGGGCCAAGACGTCAGGCCAGGAGACAGGTAAGAGGGGGGCTGGAGGTGGAAATCACTCAGCCTTTTAGCTAAGATAATCGGACCAACACCTTCATCCGCAAATGAACCTACACCGAGATTTAGGAATGAGCAGGGATCACAACACCGCAGGTTTCGAGCAGCCAGTCACAAAGTAGCGTAGCTTAAGAAGTGAACTGTTATCCTACTTGTGGTATGTGTGGTAGGTCTCATCCCGGAGAGTGCCTTGTAGTCACAAATGGTTGTTTTAAATGTGGTCAGGTGGGACACTTTTTGAAGCATCATCCTGTGGGAAGGCAGAACGTGAGGGATAATAGATCACAGTCAGTCTCTTTTGCATCGCAAGGTAAGCCACCTCAGAGGGGCACTACATCAGGGGTAGGCGAGGACACAAACCACTTGTATGCCATGGGTTCCATATAGAAGCAAGACAACACACCAGATGTGGTTACGGGTATGCTCAAAATCTTAACTTATGATGTCTATGCATTATTAGACCCAGGAGCCACATTGTCATTTGTAACCCCATATGTAGCTATGAAGTTTGGGGTCAATACAGAATGTCTTCTTGAGCCTTTCAGTGTTTCCGCCCCTACTGGAGAGTTTATTTTAGCCCAAAGAATCTATAGGGGTTGTCCAGTCTCAGTTTATCATAAGACTATTGTAGCTGATTTGGTGAAATTAGACATGGTAGATTTTGATGTCATCCTAGGCATGGATTGACTTCACGCTGGGTATGCCTCCATAGATTGCAGAAGCAGGATAGTCAAATTTTAGTTTCCTAACAAACCAATCTTAGAGTGGAGGGGTAGCTCAGTTATCCCTAAGGGTTAGTTTATCTCATATCTTAAAGCCAAAAAGTTAATTTCCAAAGGGTGCGTATATCATCTAGTCAAAGTTCAGGATTCTCGTGCCGAGACACCAACTCTTTAGTTTGTCCCCGTTGTGAATGAGTTCTCAAAAGTTTATCCTGAGGATCTTCCCGAGGTCCCTCCTAACAGGGTGATAGACTTTGGGATAGATACTCAGCCCATGTCCATTCCTCCATATCATATGGCTCCTTCAGAGCTAAAAGAGTCAAAGTTGTAGCTAAAAGATCTCTTAGATAAAGGTTTCAGTAGACCAAGCGTCTCACCTTGGGGTGCTCCAGTTCTCTTTTTGCGTAAGAAGGATGGTTCTGTTCGAATGTGGATAGATTATCTTCAGCTGAATCACATCACCATAAAGAACAAGTATCCTCTACCCAGAATTGATAACTTATTTGACCAACTTCACGGTGCTACTTGTTTCTCCAAAATAGACCTCACATCTGGGTACCATCAGCTTAAAGTTAGAGAGAGACATTCCTAAGACAGCTTTCAAAACCCACTATGGTCATTATGAGTTTTTGGTCATGTCCTTCGGGCTGACGAATGAAGCAGCTTTCATGGACCTTATGAACAAGGTGTCGAGGTTGTACATAGACAGGTCTGTTATTGTGTTCATAGATGATATCTTAATGTACTCTCATAGCAAGGAGGAGCATGTATACCATCTTAGAATTATCCTTCAGACCCTTAAGGATCAACAACTATATGCCAAATTTTCAAAGTGTGAGTTCTGGTTGAAATTTGTGGCATTTTTGAGGCATATTGTGTCTGGTGAAGGTATCCAAGTTGATTCCCAAAAGATTGAGGCAGTAAAAAACTGGCCAAGTCCCACAACTCCCACAGAGATGAGGATTTTCTTGGGCTTGGCAGGTACCTACAGATGGTTTGTAGAGGGGTTTTCTTCTATCTCATCTCCCTTAACTAAGCTGACTCAGAAGAAGACCAAGTTTTAATGGTCAAAAGCTTGTGAGAAGAGTTTCCAGGAGTTGAAAACTAGGCTAACCACATCCCCATTCTTATCCCTACTGGAGGGAACTAATGACTTTGTAATATATTGTGATGCTTCTAGAGTTGGCTTGGGTTGTGTATTGATGCAGAGAGGTAAGGTGATAGCATATGCCTCCAGACAGCTTAAAATTCATGAAAAGATTTACCCAACTTATAATCTCGAGCTGCGGTGGTGTTTTCTTTGAAGATCTGGAGACACTATCTATATGTTGGGCATGTGGATATATTCACAGACCACAAGAGCTTGCAATATGTATTCAGTCAGAACGAGTTGAATTTGAGGCATAGGAGGTGGTTGGAGCTACTAAAGGACTATGACATGAGCATTCTCTATCACCCAGGTAAAACTAATATAGTTGTTGATACTCTTAACAGGTCAACCATGGGAAGCACTACTCACATAGAAGACGAAAAGAAAGAGTTAGCAAAAGAAGTGGACAGACTAGCCCGTTTGGGGGTGCAAATTGAAGATTTCGATAAAGGTGGTACCATTGTCAGAAATGGGGCCGAGTCATCCTTAGTGGTGAACGTGAAAGAAAAGCAAGGCAGGGATCCTATCCTCCTCAAGTTGAAAGAATATGTTCAGAAACAGAAGGTATTGGTGTTTGCCAAAGGGGGAGATGGAGTCTTGAGGTATCAAGGCAGGTTGTGTGTGCCAAGTGTTGATAGTCTTAAAGATAGGATATTGGCTGAAGCTCATAATGCTAGATACTCTATCCACCCTAGTGCCACAAAGATGTATAGATATTTGTGAGAAGTCTATTGGTAGGGTGGCATGAAGAGGGACATTGCAGAGTTCGTATCTAGGTGCCTGAATTGCCAGCAAGTTAAGGTAGAGCACCAAGGGCCTTGTGGTCTAGCCCAGAACATAGAGATTCTGGAATAGAACTTGGAGATGATTAACATGGACTTCATAACAGGCTTACTTTGAACCCGTAGACAGCATGATCCGATATGGGTTATATTAGATAGGATGACCAAGTCAACTCACTTCCTACTAGTCAAGACGACTGATACAGCTGAGGAATATGCCAGACTTTATCTTAATGAGATTGTTAGGCTATACAGGGTCCCTATATCCATTATTTCAGATAGAGGAGCTCAGTTCACAGCACATTATTGGAAGTCCTTTAAGAAGGGGCTTGGTACGAAGGTGAACCTTAGTACAGCTTTCCATCCGCAGACTGACCGGCAAGCAGAGCGAACTATACAGACCCTTAAGGATATGTTGAGGGCGTGCGTGGTAGACTTTAAAGTTAACTGGGATGATCACTTGCCTTTGATTGAGTTTTTCTATAATAATAGTTTCCAGGCTAGCATACAGATGGCACCATATGAAGCTCTTTGAAGTTGGTGAGGCTGGTTTGATAGGACCTGATCTAGTTCATCAGGCTATAGAAAAGGTGAAGGTTATCCAAGAAAGGCTAAAGATAGCCTAGAGTCGGCAAAAGTCATACACTAATGTTGGGAGGAGAGATTTGGAATTTGAAGTAGGTGATTAGGTGTACCTAAAGGTATCACCAATGAAGGGAGTTATGAGATTTGGGAAGAAGGGGAAGCTCAGCCCACGATATATTGGCCCTTACTAGATTTTGAGAAGAGTGGGTAGCGTTGCTTACGAGTTAGAGTTACCAGCAGAGTTAAGTGTTATACACCCAGTATTTCATATTTCTATGTTTAAGAAATGCTTGGGAGATCCCTCTCTAGTTGTTCCTGTTGAAAGTGTTGGAATTAAAGATAACTGGTCATATGAAGAGATTACGGTGTAGATATTAGACCGACAAGTTCGCAAGTTAATGACTAAAGAGATAGCTTCAATGAAAGTATTGTAGAGGAACTAATTCGTGGAAGAAGCCACATGGGAAGCAGAAGAAGACATGACGGCCAAGTATCCGCACTTGTTCATCCCCTAAATGAGGACCTTAAAGGTAAACTTACATACTTGATCATGAAGACTTTTGTTTTTTTAAAGTGTAGTAACATTGTTATCTTAAGATAAATTCTTCATATTATTAGCATTCGAGGACGAATGATCCCAAGGGGGAGATATTATGACACCCTCATGAAAAGACCAAAATACCCCTAGAATTGACCATGCGCGTAACGTATCTTTCCATGCTCCATTCGCAAATCTGAAATCAGATTTACGATCAGTGCAAAAAATTGAGTAGAAAAATGGTCTTGACTCGAATTTTAAGCAACCGAGACGAATTAAAAATTTCACTAATTCTTTCAAGGCAGTGAGGTTTTTGCTTCCAAGGCGTAACGTGCCTGGGACGAGGAGCCACACTTAGGAAAAATTGAAAAATTTTAAAGGGAAACTGATTTTGGAAAAAATGAGAAAATTATACATGTCTGCGTATGAGGAGCGATGTGGACATGTGTAAATTCTGATCTCTGTTTTTCTTTTAATTAAGGAAGGGTAGTTTCGACTTTTGCCACCCTCCCTAAGCCTAATATAGTAAGTTTTAACTCTAAATCAAACCCCAGAATGTACAAATTCACTCACATAATTTCAAAAACATCTCCAAAGACTCAAACTTAGGACCAAGAACTAGTAGGGTATTCAAGAATCCATCCAAGCTTTTCCTAGAATTCTTTCCCCAGGCATGTAAGGCCACTCCAAAAACTATTGTATGGGTATTTTAGAAATCATACGTTAGTTTTCATACAAGAATTTTCAAGTACAAGCGGACATCAAATTTCATGTATTTTTGTGAGATTCCTTAAATTTCCATTCCTACATATAGTTTCTTGATAAAATATGATGATTCTTGATTATTTATTGATTATTTAAAGTATTTCTACCCTTATTTGTAGCCATGGATAATCTCATGTAAATTCTATATAAGTTTCATGAACACCCATAAAGTTCATAATTTGAGTTAAGTTTAATAATTGTTTTTCTTGAACTGTTTTTACATTTTAGTTGAGTAACCCATATGTTGGAAAATAGTTTAGAAGATACTACTTTTCAGTCAAGCTAAAGAGTTCAAATGAGAAAGTTAATAACAAGTTGGGCTAAGTTCCCCAAAGATCATATTTTGAGAATTCATATTCTTTAAAGTTATGAGCTATATAAAAAAATCATTTGTGGGAGTAGTATTGAGCACCGATATGACTGAGGGTAGAATCAATTACTTGAACTCATAAACTATGTAGCTAGCATAGGATAGGATTGTACCAAGGTACATTCCTCATTAGCCACTGAGATGACCCAGTTTTGGGATGGATCCAGTCCCCTAGTTCTTCGTCCCCTACCTCGGCAAAGTACAGGATGGCTCTGGCAGCCTGGGGCAAGACGTTGTATCACCACGAAGCTCATAGTTGTGGTTGTCGGCTAGAGAAACTCTCCAAGTTAAGTAAGATATTTCTTACATACAAGTTTTCAGCATGTTAATTTCAACATACAAAGTACTTATTATTATTTCACTTCATTCTGAGTTATGTATATGCTTTTTAAGAAATATTATATTAACTTGAGTTACTATTTTGGCCATCTTACATACCGTACATTCCACGTACTGACGTCCTTAGGACCTGCATAATTTTATGATGCAGACGCAGGTGATAGAGTCCCTCAGCAGCTGCTTCATTGAGGACCGGACATCTTCCAGACATCGGTGAGGCCTCTTCTCAGTCTGAGGCTTGAAATTGTTTATGTTTTCCTTTCAGCATTTATTTTCAGTTATGGCTACTTGGAGCCTGTCCCGATAGTCCTTTCAAACTATTCTAGTAGAGGTTCCCTAGACTATGTGTTAGATACTTCAGTTCTGGTAGATTAACTTCACGGTTGAACTATTTCCCTTTTCATTTTATTCAGCCAAGTTTAGTAGCTTTATGTTGTTATTTAAAGCCTTTCCACTATTATTTTAGCCTTTCGCGGAATAAGTAGTCAGGCCAAGTGGTTTGCTTGGGACCAATAATGGTTCAGAGTGCCAGTACGTGTAGGGTGTAGGCTCGGAGCATGACATTGTTGTCTCTGTCGACCTCAGTGATTTTTTACTAGTGTAAGTAAATAATAGTAAAATTTATTTTATGAAAAAAAAAACTTAAATTTTTTTTATACTTTTATTATTGAAAAAACTCATAATTTTATGCATCAAGACAACTTTACAATATACTTAAATTGAGATGTGATATAGCTTCACATAAGGAGTTATTATAAAGAATTGTAGTTTTACTATTTGTGAGCGAACTACCTTTAAAATTTGTGTGACATGATTTTAGATGTTGTTTTGGATTTGGGGTTTATTGATGGATGATGGAGTTAATTTTGTTAGTCATAGTACATCTATTCATGGATCATGGATAAAGTGTCCATTTTGATATATATTTTTAGTTTCTTTTGATCTTTAATGTTCAAAAAGGTCCGTTTTTCTTCTGGTCATGTTAGCTTCTGGAGAGCAAGCATGCTTGTTAAATTTAAGTATACCTGCTAGAATGAAGTTAACAATGAACCCGATCAATTATTTTTGTAAAGATTTCTACATAAAATTGAAGAAAAAAAGAGAATTTTCTTTGAGGTATTTGGTTGTTGGGTCTTGTAAGTAATTGTTTAAACTAGAAAGAAAATTTATGAGAGAAGAATATGTTTTTGCTATTTTGGTATCTGTAATTTTTGGAGTTATTTCTAAATATCAAATTATTAAGAATACAATAACTTTTTGAACAAATAGTTTGCATGTATATTAGACCCTTTTTTCTTACTACATTAATGCTATCCTATTCCTATATATGCCCTTTGATTCATTGCTTTTTTTACTATCATATCCTCTGTTTTATATCTATATATCAATAAAGACATTTTGTTTCAATGTATTAATGCCATATATGAAATTTTTTTGCCATAAAATATTGTCAATCGAAATAATCTCTAATGTTATTTGTGGTGATTGTAAGCATAATCACTTCCAACTAGTGCCATAACATTTATACATGTAGAAATGTATTCCGATCATTTCATACTCATTTATGCAATTTTATTAGTTTGTCGGCAATCTAAAGACATATGAAGAAAAAAATATTTTATTATATAAATTTTTTAAAAAAATTTGAGGGGACAACAGACAGAAATATGGTAATGTTTATATTTTAAAAAATATTTCCATTTTATTTCCACTTTTTTCATTCATATGCAAAGCAAAAATTATATATTGCTTCTTTTATTCTCTTCTTTTCCCCTTTTTATAGGAGTAATTTGCACCTTTGTGCAATTCTGATAAGATTAATATAGAAGTATATATTTTTAGAGCACTGATATTTTGTATAAAAACATCTTGATTCTTATTTAATTTTCTTGTTTGGCCTGTTTAGAGGAGAAAATTAATGTGATTGATCCCTATTTATAGAATGGAACTAATTATGCATTTTTGTTAAATTAGAGAAGGGGAAAAAGAGAAAAAACTAAAAAGAAGAAAGAAAAAAAGATGAATATGAAAATTCGTGTATGCATATATCTATTTCTTTAACTTTGTTCGTGTTTAAGTATATACTTGTGTATATTTAAAGTTGAGGATATAAATATTGCCGGATGTTTTTTAAAAATATGTTTATGGGTTAGGTGAAACTTTATAATTACTTTTAAGTATTACATTATTTGAAAGCTTTCAAACAACTTGAGGTTTTATTTTTAAAAAAACAACAAAGCATTAACCAAACTTGATTTTTCATTTTTCTTTTAATGAAAAAAGTGTTGTTTTTTAATGATCAAACTGCTCCTAAGAATTTTTTATCTTTAATTATGCCATGATATTTTAGTAGCTATAGGAGTAAATTAGTAAACATAATAAAATAAATTGAAGTCAATTATTTTCTACTTTAGAAAGTTAACTAGTACATTTTGTGAAGCAGATTACAGTATGGGTTAATAGAGCTATAAATTAAATTCCCCATAATTAATAGAGCTATAGATGCCCCTCTGCCCCTCCTTGCAGGTTAATTAACACTTTAATTTCAAATTCAACTCTAATTATAAGTTCATTTTACCATCTCATTCTCTACTATATATTTTCTCCCAATTTCATTTTGACTTATCCAAAGTACTGCTGTGACAAAAAAATAATGAAATATGAAAAACAGATGAAACTAGTTAATAGCAGCTTGCGCCTATTCATCTTTCTCACGGTTCAGTATATTGCTTCCACATAAAATTATATTTCTCATTTCATTGCAACTTTATGTCTTCATTTTCTTACGAGAAAATTAAAATTCTCATCTTCGTTAGTAGTAGGAATTAGGAAGAAAAGGATGTGAAGAAGGGACGTAGTTTCCTTAGTATTTGTTTGCAAAAATGAAGATAGAAGCTTACAACAAAGTGAGAAAAATTATTTTATGTGGACGCAACATACTGAACCATGAAAAAGATGAATAGGCGCAAGCTGTTGTTAACTAGTTTCATCTGTTTTTTGTATCTCATTATTTTTTTCGTCTTAGGAGTACTTTGGATAAGTCAAAATGAAATTGGGAGAAAATATATAGTAGAGAATGGGATGGTAAAATGAACTTATAATTAGAAGTTGAATTTGAAATTAAAATTACCATGGTTGACCAAAGATCTTCTCTTTCCTTGCCTTGTGATGATTAGAAAGGCATGGAAGATTGCGACTCTGAGTTTGATTTTGGCTCGGCTGGTCTCACTAAAGTGGAGAGTAAAACCTAGAGAGAGGTAGGGGCGCGTCTGGTGATTTCGTAATCGTATATAAGATAACTCTTGCTTTTCGAACTGAAATTTTCTTCTAACTAGAAGCTTTGCATTTACTGCCTTTACAAATTGAAGTGTTAACATGCAAGGAGGGGAAGGGGAATATATATAGCTCTATCAATTGAGGGAATTTAATTTATAGTTGTATTAACCCCCTGGGTTTTGTTCATACTTCCTCTCTCTCCTTTCATACAGTAATCTGCTTTAGAAAACGAAAATACACTAGTTAACTTTCTAATTTAGAAAAAAGATTGACTTTAATTTCTTATCTTTAAAAAACAACCCATTTTTCCTTTTTAAAAAAATGAAATCAAGTTTGGTTAATGCTTTGCTGTTTTTTTAAAATAAAATTTGAAGTTGTTCCTGAGCTTTCAAATAACATAATACTTACAAGTAATTATAAAATTTCGATTAACTGATAAATATATTTTTTAATTTAATTCACCTGAATTTATATCCTTTAATATGATAAACAAATAGACACTAATACGTTTACAAAGTTAAAAAAATAGATAAATGCATTCTGTACGATAACTCACACAAATTTTCATATTCATCTTTTTGGCTTTCTTTTTTCTTTTTCTCTTTGTCCCCTTTTCTAATTCTTTGTTATGTGCATAATTAATTCAATTCTATAAGTGGGAGAATCAAATTTATTAATGCTATTAGTAGATCAATTGCCTTAACTTTCTCTACTAAGCAAGCCAAACCAGAGAACCAAGTAAAAATCAAGACATTTCATACAGAATATTATTAATGCTCTACCAAAAATATATAACGTATATTAATGCTATAGAATTACACCAACTTAATTCCTCCTATAAATAGGGGAAAGAAGAGAATAAAAAGAAGCAATATATAATTCTTGCATATGAAGAAAAAATAGTGAAAATAAAATAGAAATACTTTTTAGATATAAACGTTACCATATTTTTGTTTGCAATTGCCCTTAATTTTAAAACTTTTCTAATACAATAAATTTGGTATTTGTGTCCGTTCATTGCGTGAATACTATAAAATATTACAAACCATATATTAAAAAGATTTAATCAAATGTATTATTGTCACACCCCGGGAAGGGACCCAAGACGTGGCCGGCACCCAGAGACTATTATTAGTCCCCAAGCGAATCACTTGGTCTCATCTCATTCATCTACTCAACAATATTACTAATCAGCGAAAGATAAGTGACAATAAATGGGCACATCATATTCTTAACAATAATAATAAATAAAGGCTAGTGGAAAGAAACTAGCTCACAAGTTCCAACATCAACGTTTGACTCTAGTCTATGAAGCCTCTATCACTATTACGTGGTGTCAATGACAGGTCCATGGCTACCTCAATCCAACACAAATAAAAATAAGCAATTCTAAACTCTAAAGCATGATGAAAATAATGCAATAAACCCTCTGAAGTAAGGGAGGCTCACCAATCTGCTGAACACTCGAAGGTCCTCAACGGTTCGCCTGCTGATGACCTCTATCCTGCGTATCTACATCATAATACGATGCAGTCCAAAAGGGGACGTCAATACTTGGAATGTACTGGTATGTAAAATAGCTAAGTGAAATCGAAACAGGTAGAATAATAGTAAAAGCAATAACAACTCAATATAGAAATCAATCAACATGTCGAATGTCTATCTAAAGAAAGAATAATGAGTAGACAAGTGACCCATCTACCAATCAACTCATCATCAAATCAGACTCACCTAAGAAGGACTCATCTCAACTCATCTCATCACATCACATCTCATCCCATCACATCACATCACATCTCGACTCAGAGGACTCAAGGTAGAAATTTTCTGGGAGTTTCTCTTATCCGACAACAATCACTTATGAGCCAGTGATCATACAAAAATCACGCTAATCTTGCCACAGTCATCCCATACTTGCCAGGTAAGGGACAAATCCAAATCGAATCCACTAGGTACCCCAACAATCCGTTAAGTCCTCTATGTTTCAGGGACTCTATCTAGAGGGAACCACAATGAGATGCAATGGTTCTAATCCTCACCTACGTTTTGGTTACACAGTTTAGCGAGTGCGGATTGGACTAACTCTTAATATTTTGGTGCTCGATACTCTTCCCATGACTCGATGCACATAAAACAATCCATCCAGTCAATACATCTCAATTGATTCATTTTTACTCAGCCTTATAAAGGCTCTCATCATTCAATAAAACCAATCAAACCATCTCAATTGACCTCGTGGAGGCTAATCTTTCAATCAGTCTTGTAGAGACTCTAATCATCTCATCAATCAACATCTCAATCAACAGCTTAAAGAGTTGAACAATCATTAGGGAGCAATCGAATAGACAAATCGTTAGAGTTCATCTGTGGAGACTCAAGGGCTATCACGTTCTACCAACTCATCATCATTCTCACATATGACTCTCAATCACAATCCTAAATCACATTCCCAATCAAGGCTCTAGACTCAATCCTACCTTCTTTCATGCAATCTTTAAGAAATCATAGATAAGGTTATGCAATATTTCAAGTAAAATATTCTATTCAAGTAAACAAGTTTATGATGATCATCAATGTATGAAAGTACATGTAAATAATATAGTTTTCAAGAAAATATTCAAGAAATCATGCATATTGACTCCAGAACCTTCAATCAATCATCTAAGACCATCTATGGGGTACATGAGAGGATAATCTCATGTTTTCATTTAGCCTTACATACCTGGGATCAAAGCTCTCCAATTCAACCATCAAGAATTCCCCAATCTTGTGTTCTTCTTTCTTCTCTCTCAAGCCCTATCTTTCAAGTATGATGAAGAAGGACTTAGAATGGGGGTTTTGACCATATTTGATCATCAAGACAACATAGATGGGTCGTGGTTCATGTTTAAAAGAGGTGGGGAAAAGTCCAGAATGCCCCTCCAAAGAATAAAATTTTAAAACTTGATGTTGCACGTTGGAATGACAAGTCCGCGACGCGGACCTATCGCGCATTAGTGTTTTTCAAAAACTAATTCCGTCGAAATTTTGAGAAAAAGTATAAGTGTGCGTGTGCGTTGGTTCTGCGTCGCAGAGCCATTGCATACCCTCACTATTTTGGGTCCATGATAGGTCCGCGTCGTGGGCCTGTCGCGTACCCTTTTTGTTTTGGTCAATTTTTGGAAAAATAATTTTTTGACTCGGTTGCTCTTAAATCAAGTCGAGATTATTTTTCGACTCGATTTTTGCGCTGATCGCAAATACAGCATCAGATTTCCCATCCGAGCTTGGAAGATGCGTTACGCACACGTCTCCGTTTTAGGGGTATTTTGCTAATTTTACCGGGCGTTACATCATCTCCCCCTTGGGATCATTCGTCCTCGAATGCGGAGTAAAGGTGGATATCACGGCACGAATAGACTCAAAACTCTCCTCAACATTCAATCTATCAATCTATCTTTCAACTCCTCATTTCTATCAATAATCTCTATCCGGACAAACGAATAGACAATCAACACGAAAAGACAATCAATTTGGTCAAGTGTAATGAATTACCTTCAACGTTTTCATTCATTGGCTCGAATAGATGTGGATATTTCGCTTTCATCTCCTCCTCAGCTTCCCATGTAACCTACTTAACAAATTGATTCCTCCACAGGACTTTGACAGAAGCTCTCTCTTTGATTCTCAATCTGCGAATCTGATGATCAAGAATTTGGACCGGAACACTTCGTAAGTCAAACTATCCTTCACTCCTATGCTCTCCATAGGGATCACCAAGTTAGGATCTCCCAGGCATTTCTTTCAACATTGATACATGAAACACCGGATGAATACTATCTAACTCGGAGGGTAACTCTAATTTGTGGGCAACCTTCCCAATCCTCTTCACAATCTGATAGGGTCCAATATAACCTGGACTCAATTTACCCTTCCTCCCAAATCTCATGACACCTTTCATCGGTGACACTTTCAAATATACCTAGTCATCCACTTCGAACTCCAAATCTCTCCTCCTCACATCGGTGCAGGATTTCTGGCGACTTTGTGTAGTCTTCAATCACTCTCTAATGATATTGACCTTCTCCATTGCTTGATGGACAAGGTCGGGCTCAATCAACTCCGCGTCTCCAACCTCGAACCATCCGATTGGTGATCTACACCTCCTCCCATATGAAGCTTCATAGGGAGCCATCTGGATACTTGCATGATAACCATTGTTATATGCAAACTCAATCAATGTAGGTGTTCATCCCAATTTCCTTTAAAATCAAGGAGCAGGCTCTCAACATATCTTCTAACGTCTGAATTGTACGCTCTGCCTGACCATCGGCCTGTGGATGGAAAGTTGTACTCAAATTCACCTTTGTACCCAATCCTTTCTGAAATGATCTCCGAAATTGGGAGGTGAATTGGGCTCCTCTGTCCGAGATGATGGACAAGGGAACCCCATGCAACCTCACAATCTCTTGGATGTACATCTTGGCATACTCCTCTACAGTGTTGGTTGTCTTAAATACTGAGAAATGAGCTGATTTAGTCATCCTATCCACAATCACCCATATCGAATCATGCTGCTTTCGAGACCTCGGTAGACGAGTAATGAAATCCATATTGATCGTCTCCCACTTATATTCAGAATAAGTCTAGGGCTAATCCACATGGCTTTTGGTGCTCAACTTTCACTTGCTGATAGTTCGGGCACTTAGAAACAAATTCAGCAATATCCCGCTTCATTTCACTCACCAATAGACTTCTCTCAAGTCGTGGTACGTTTTGGTAGAGCTAGGATGAATGGAATATCTAGTGATATGAACTTCAGCCATGATTCTATCTCGTATACCATCAACATCTGGGACGCACAATCTACTTTGGTACCTCAACACCCTATCTCCCCCTTTGGAGAAGACCATCACTTTCTGTTTATGGACGACCTCCTTCAATTGGAGTAGGACAGGATCTCGATCTTGCTTCTCCTTTACCTCTGCCACCAAAAATGAACCAGACCCATTCTGGATATTAACTCCTTCCTCATCATTCTACTCAAGTTGGACTCCAAATCGAGTTAATCGATGCACTTCTTTAGCTAGCTCCTTCTTCCCCTACTCAATATGGGTCGTGCTACCCATTGAAAACCTGCTAAGGGCATCAGCAACAATGTTAGCTTTACCTGGATGGTAGAGAATGCTCATGTCATAATCCTTAAGCAACTCTAACCATCTTCTCTGTCGCAAGTTGAGCTCTTTCTGACTAAAGACGTACTGCAAGTTCTTGTGGTCAGTGAACACATCCACATGCACCCCATACAAGTAGTGACGCCAAATTTTGAGTGCAAACACTACCGCGGCCAACTCAAGATCATGGGTTGGATAATTCCTCTCATGAATCTTAAGTTCTCTGGAAGCATAGGCTATCACCTTCCCTCTTTGCATCAACACACATCCCAATCACACTTTTGAAGAATCGCAATAGATCACAAAATCTTCTATTCTATCAGGCAAGGTTAGGACTGGTGCAGTAGTCAGTCTAGTCTTTAACTCTTGAAAACATTTCTCACACTCATCGGACCACTGAAACTTGACCTTTTTCTGAGTCAACTTTGTCAATGGAGAGGATAGGGAAGAAAATCCCTCAACAAATCGGCGGTAGTAGCCTGCCAACCCCAAGAAACTCCTTATGTTAGTTGGAGAGTTTGGTCTTGTCTAGTTCTTAACCACTTCAATCTTTTGAACATCTAATCGAAAACCATCATCGAGATAATATGGCCTGGGAAACCCAATAATTTAAGCCAGAATTCACATTTCAAAAATTTCGCACACAACTCATGGTCCTTAAGGTTTTGAAGGACGATTCTGAGGTGATTTGCATGATCCTCTTGATCCCTTGAATACACCAAATTATCTTCAATGAACACAATCACAAACATATCCAGATATTGTCAGAACACCCTATTTATCAAATCCATAAAGGGTGCAGGTGCATTCGTCAACCCAAATTACATGACCAAGAACTCATAATGGTTGTATCTAGTCCAAAAGGTTGTCTTTGGAATATCACACTCCCTCACTTTCAACTGATGGTAACAAGATTGGAGGTCTATCTTTGAGAAACAAGAGGCACCCTGAAGTTGGTCAAACAAGTCATCTATCCTTGGGAGAGGATACTTGTTCTTTATGGTGACCTTATTCAATTGCCTATAGTCAATACACATTCTGAGAGACCCATCTTTCTTTCGCACGAATAGGACAGGTGCACCCCATGGAGAAACACTCGGCCTTATAAAGCCCTTTTCTAACAAATCTTTCAACTGTTCCTTCAATTCTTTCAGTTTGACGGGGGCCATCCTATAAGGTGGGATTGAGATAAGCTGGGTATCAGGAAGAAAATCAATCTCCCTATCAGGAGGGACTCTGGGAAGATCCTCATGAAACACTTTTGGAAACTCATTCACGATCAGAACTGACTCAAGAGTTGGAGACTCAACATCATCAGATTTCTCACAAGGTGGTAAATCATCCCTTAGCAATCATCTTTCTAGACCTAAGGTATGAGATAAACCTTCCTTTAGGTGCTACAGAATCACCCTTCCACTCTAGGACTGATTCATTCGGAATTGGAACCTAACGGTTCAGGCTCTACAATCAACGGAGGCATAACATGCGTGGAGCCAATCAATGCCGAGGAGCAAATCAAAATTGGTCATTTCTAACTCAATCAGATTAATGATATTATCCTATGATAGATGGACACTACACAGGCTCTGTATACTCTCTCAGCTCGAATAAACTCACCCACTGGAGTAAAAACATCAAATGATTCAAGAAGACTCTCAGGGGTTCTATCAAATCTCCTGGCCACATAAGGAGTTACAAAAGATAACGTGGCACCAGGATCCATCAATACATAACAATCAATAGAAAAGACTCGAATCATACCCGTCACAACATCTGGGGAGTTCTCCTGATCATGTCGATTGCCCATGGCATACAAATGGTTTGTAGCTCCACTTACGCCTGTCATAGTAGCTCTCTGCTTGCCCTTAGCTGGCAGGGCTGGTGCAGAAGATTGAGCCCGGTCAGCCCACTTTCGAAAATCTCTCTGGTAGTAACCTGTTTGGCTGCACTTGAAGCATACATCAGTCCTCTCACGACATCTCCCCAAGTGCAGCTTACCGTATGTACCACATAGTGGTTTACCTCGTGAACCTTGAGCCACACTAGCTTGTGACTGGGACCCACGAGCTCCAACATTTTGAAACTTTTGATCATTTCAGACTTGAGGTGCAGGTGCACTAGCAAATGATGGTGACAGAAATTGATTTCCATTGCCTTTCCTCCCAACCTCATGGCTGGATGTCTTAGCCTTCTTGCTTCTGAACTCTTGCCTATCATGTTGCCTCTCCTCATCAGCGTGTTGCACGAAAGTGACCAATCTCCCAATATCCATATCACTCACAAGCATAGCTCCCCTCCCATCTCTCTTTGGCCCTCTATTCAACCCGTCAACATACGTACCCATCCTTCCCCTCATGTCAGCAACCATATCCGAAGCATACCAGGATAATTGTGTGAACTTCAGCCCATACTCTTGCACAGTCATGGAGCCTTGTTTCAAGTTGAAGAACTCCCTGACCTTAGTTCTCTCTTCTCCCTTGGAAAGAAACACCCCAAGAAAGCTTCCTCGAGTAAAGCCCAAGTCATCACGGGGGCATTCTCCCCTCTACCCTTCTTCCACTGGTCATACCACAATCTAGCCACCCCCTTCAGTTGATAGCAGCCAACTCCACTCTCTCAGCATCAACCACATGCATCACTTGGAACACTTTCTGAAGCTCCACCATGCAGTTCTCAGGATCCTTAGTGGATGCGGACCCTGTGAACTCAAGCGGATTCATCCTCAAGAATTCCCGGACTCTAGAAGTGCCCTGGACATCTTGTCCCTGGTCTCCTAATAGGTGTTGTGACTGCCTGGGCTAGAGTTCGGATAGCCTGCGGAGCTCAGCATTGGAGAACTCATCTTGCGGGGTCTGCGCAATAGCGACAGCTTTTTCCACGGGCACCTCATGTCCTTGAGGCCTAGGTGGATTGACATTATGTCGGGCGGGACGTCCTCTACCTCTGACGGCTCTTCTGGGAGGCATGATCACAATTCTGCAATGCTCAAAGCACGAATTAGAATAGAACTTCCATAGAGTATAAATCTATAGAACGATTTAGAACATGAATGAAGGGGAAACAATTTCTAATGTCCTATAGCCTTCTGTTTATCTGGTGTAGTCGACAACACACCTATAAACAAGACTCTACTAGACACGGCTTCATAGACTCCCTAGGACACTTGAACTCGTGCTTTGATAACAAGTTTGTCATGCCCCGGGAGGAGACCCAAGACGTGGCCGGCACCCAGAGACTATTGCTAGTCTCCAAAAGAACCACTTGGCCTCATCACATTCATCCACTCAACAATATTACTAATCAGCAAAAGATAAGTGACAATAAATGGGCACATCATAGTCTTAACTATAATAATAAATAAAGGCTTGTGGAAAGAAACTAGCTCACAAGTTCCAACATCAACGTTTGACTCTAGTCTATGAAGCCTCTATCACTAGTACGTGGTGCCAATGACAGGTCCATGGCTACCTCAATCCATCACAAATAAAAATAAGCAATTCTAAACTCTAAAGCATGATGAAAATAATACAATAAACCCTCCGAAGTAAGGGAGGCTCACAAATCTATTGAACACTCGAAGGTCCTCAACAGTTCCCCTGCTGATGACCTCTGTCCAGCGTATCTACATCATAATACTATGCAGTCCAAAAGGGGACGTCAGTACTTGGAATGTACTGGTATGTAAAATAGCTGAGTGAAACCGAAACATGTAGCATAATAGTAAAAGCAATAACAACTCAATATAGAAATCAATCAACATGTCAAATGTCTATCTAAAGAATGAATAAAGAGTAGACAAGTGACCCATCTACCAATCAACTCATCATTAAATCAGACTCACCTCAGAAGGACTCATCTCAACTAATCTCATCACATCACATCTCATCCCATCACATCACATCTCGTCTCATCACATCTCGACTCAAAGGACTCAAGATAGAAATTTTCTGGGAGTTTCTCTTATCCGACAACAATCACATATGAGCCACTGATCGTACAACAATCACGCTGATGTTGCCACAGTCGTCCCAATACTTGCCAGTTAGGGGATGAATCGAATCCACCAAGGATCCCAACAATCCGTTAAGTCCTCTATTATTTCAGGGACTCTATCTAGAGGGAACCACAATGAGATGCAATGGTTCTAATCCTCACCTATGTTTGGCTACGTAGTTTGACGAGTGCGAGTTGGACTAACTCTTACTCTTTTGGTACTCGATACTCCTCACACAACTCAATGCTTATAAAACAATCCATCCAGTCAATACATCTCAATTGACTCATCTCTACTTGACCTTATAAAGGCTCTCATCATTCAATCAAACCATCTCAATCGACCTCATGGAGGCTAATCTTTCAATCAGTCTCATAAAGATTCTAATCATCTCATCAATCAACATCTCAATCAACAGCTCAAGGATTTGAAAAATCCTTAGGGAGCAATCGAATAGACAAATCATTAGAGTTCATTTGTGGAGACTCAAGGGCTATCACGTTCTATCATCATCATTCTCACATCTGACTCTCAATCACAATCCCAAACCACATTCCCAATCAAGGCTCTAGACTCAATCCTACCTTCTTTAATGCAATCTTTAAGAAATCATAGATAAGGTTATGTAATATTTCAAGTAAAACATTCAATTCAAGTAAACAAGTTTATGATGATCATTAATGTATGAAAATACATGTAAATAATATAGTTTTAAAGAAAATATTCAAGAAATCATGCATATTGACTCAAGAACCTTTAATCAATCATCTAAGACCATCTATGGGGCACATGAGAGGACAATCTCATGTTTTTGTTTAGCCTTACATACCTGGGATCAAAGCTCTCCAATTCAACCGTCAAGAATTCCCCAACCTTGTGCTCTTCTTTCTTCGCTCTCAAGCCCTATCTTTCAAGTATGATGAAGGACTTAGAATGGGGGTTCTGATCCTATTTGATCATCAAAATGACGTAGATGGGTCGTGGTTCATGTTAAAAAGAGGTGGGAAAAAGTCCAGAATGCCCCTCCAAAGAATAAAATTTTAAAACTTGATGTTGCACGTCGGAATGATGCGGACCTGTCGCACGTTAGTGTTTTTGGAAATTAATCCCGTCAAAATTTTGGGAAAAAGTATAAGTGTGGGTGTGCGTTGGGTCCACATCGCGGAGCCGTCACGTACTCTCACTGTTTTGGTCAATTTTTGGGAAAATAATGTATGACTCGGTTGCTCTTACATCGGGTCGAGATCATTTTCAGACTCAATTTTTCACGCTGATCGCAAATCCGGTCTCGAATTTCCCATCCGAGCTTGGGAAGATACATTACGCACACATCTCCTTTCCAGGGGTATTTTGGTAATTGTACCAGGCATTACAATTATATACCTACTAATATATATTTTAATAAAATACATATATGGATAGAGAGAGGGGGGAGAGAGAGAGAGAGAGAGAGAGATTTTTCAAATTAGCACAACAACAAAAGATTATAACAAATAATATCAAAATAAAAGTAAATGACGTGCGAAATTTTATCTTTTTATATTATTTTAATTTTTGTTTGAATTTTTAATGAATACAATGCTTAACAATTAAAAATATTTTAAAATTGTCTAAAAAGAGTATGATTAAAGAGAATTTTTTTAGATTCTTGAAATTCAAAAATCCATACATAATGTAATTTAATTAATTAATTTCAGGAGTCGTCAGACGCATACCCAATAATATAAACATCTTCAACTTCACGGGCTTCAACAAAATAGGTATATTTTATCACATCTCGATATTTTTAAAAGAATATTCAGTCATTAAAATTTCCTTTTTAATTACTAGAAAATAATAGAGCATAAAAAATATATACGGAGATAAAGTAGATAAACTGAAATTAGTGATTAATTTAAAATATAGTATCAGAAGTCATCCTATGTAGAAAATAATGTTTCTAATAACCTTTTCAACATAACGAAAAATCGGGAGATACAATTGTTTTAGATTCCCATCGCAGAAGATCTATTTTGTACATATAGCAAGAGAGAGGAAAACTCCACAAAATAAACTCATGAAAGATAAAACGTAAACTTGCAAAGTAATTAATTTTCAAATAACTAAACCTCTACATATAATTGACAAAACAAAACTAAAATAAAATTAAAATTAAGGAACATCTGAATATATTGTATTCGATTTTTTCTAATGCTAACTAATTATTCCATTGTTCAAATAAAAAACAATGAATATAAATAATTCGCTAGTGAAGTCATGACTTCCGCCATGCAAAATCCTCCTGGTATATTGTTCTCACAACCCAGACTTTCAGGTCATGATAACTTCTGTTAGATCTCGTCTATTGGCAAGTCAACCCAATACCCATAGATCTCGCCTCTTGGCAAGTCAACCCAATACCCACGATGCATGTCATACTAGGTAAGCATAACAATAGCTAACCACATACAAAATAAGTCAACAACAAGCTATCCCAGGACCTGGAAGTCACCTGTACCGAGGTACAATAGATACAAGTGCATATCCATAAATATGTGTACATAATAATAGACAAAACCAGGAGTGATCCTACAAATACATGACACTATTGTACAAGGTCAATGTCAGGAAAAAAAAAAGACATCCCTCAAAAGAAAGAAGAATGTGAAGTAATCAGAGCTATGGTGTTCACTAATAGTCTCCTGAGCGCTCCTGAATCCCCCAAAAGTCAACGCCCATGACTAGAACCTGGATCTGCACCATAGGAAGATGTAGAAAGTAGAGTGAGTACCAAAATAAGGCACCCAATAAGCATTATTGACCGATTGTGTAAAATATAGCAAATCCAGATGACTTAAATATAAGGAACTGTAACTAGTCTAGCCAATCAAAACTCAGATCAAGGAAATAACAGGTTTGGAGAACTCTCAACCCTCAGCTGAACCAACCCAAATGATGCACAATGATGGTTGAACCAACCCGAGTGATGAATGCTGATAAACTTAACTAACCTGAGTGATCAACAATGATACCGACTGAAGAAGACTTAGTAGGACCTTGCCACAACCGTCCCCAACTAAGACATATGTCTGTACGCAAGTGCAAGGACCTAATATGTCACGACCCAAAATGGGATCACGACTACGGAACCAGTAAATTTCCAAATTCGAAGATAAAATACATTTAAAATAGGAAATCTCAATAGATAAAACCATATCCCAAAACCTGGTGTCACGAGTGTAAAGAGCATCTAAATATGTAAATACTGATGAAATAAGTACATCTCAAGTCTTCAAATAGAGTTAAAGACTTGATAACTAAGATAGAATCCAATGGCAACCCGAAGCTCTGAGTCTCACCACTAGATCTGGTATAAATCGATTGCACGAGCAAATTAACTACCGCGGGAGTTATCCTAACGAGAATCTGTGGGGGAGAAAGAAGTAGGGGTGAGTACACATAATATGTACCCAGGTTTAACCAACTGGGAATCAGAAATTGAATAAACTATGAAATAATTTAGGAATGCTTCACCTACAACAGAAAAACTAGTCCGGCATCGGTGCCACCAATTTATATAGGACAACGTGAATACAGTAAACATATAATTTCAGTTAAGCCAATCTAAAATCACAATAAGTAATGTAATGATATGGTATGCAATACAATGCAAGGTGGAATCAAAATTGTCGCACAACCTGCCATATATAATCTCAATATATCAACTACCTTGCCACCAACTCGGTGGTCAAGGACTCATAATAATAATTTCTCTGTATCAACTACCTTGCCACCCAAGTGAGTGTGGTCAAGGACTCATGATACTAGTCACAATGTATCAACTACCTTGCCCATCTAAATGAGCGTGGTCAAGGACTCATGATATCAGTCACAATGTATCAACTACCTTGCCACCTAAGTGAGTGTGGTTAAGGACTTATGATACGAGTCACCATTTACAACTTCCCGAAATATCATGACATGAGGATGCATGCAATCAAGACACAACTATAGATGCAATATTTCTCTCAATAAATTCAATAATTATCAAAGTTCTCCAAGCTAACAATTATATATTCACCCTTTTTTTATACATTTTAGGATATTGATTCCTTTGAAATTCTCTGCCACGTTTTAAAAATAATCGACAATTTTCCAAATTAGTCACCATTCTCCATATTATGTTCAAGGTTATGTCAAATGTACATATTTTCGGTCATCATTTGTGATATAATTAATACTTTTATTTATCCTTTTCAAGCATAAATTTTGTGAGTTGTACCAGATAGTGCATTAACTTGTAGAATTAATTTGACATGAAAATGAAGAGATTTGGAACTAGAATGAATTAAAAGTAAAAGATTTTAGAAGGAAATTCAAGCAGTCAGCTTAATGGTTTAAAGTTAATATAATATTAATATTTACAATAAACAAGTGACGAACGAATACAGTGCTTTTCCTATTCAATCAATTATATTAATATTTGTCAATAACGTGTGACGTGCAAATATACTATTCTTATTCAATTGATTCATCTGAACAAATAATTTAATAGAGTATAAATATTTAGTTATATAATTAAATTCGAATTAAATGGGTGACAGAGATTGTACAATGAATATGATTTTGAAACATGTTACTCTAAGGAAGTGTCGATTGGGTTGGAGAGGAATCTTTATAATTATATAACATATGGTTATGTTCATCAGATTGCCAGTATAATTGTGGATTTAAATGTCTTAACCTATCTAACTTTGGAATAAAATAAAACATTAAATATTTTACATATCTTACTTTTAGGTGAGCTGACAGAATCTTTTTTCTTTTTTTAACTTTTACCAATTTGAATTGACATATTAAAAGTAGTGGGAATTGTTTAATGATTTTGGCATCACATGATTGCTTTTAACATCCTATATATATATATATATATATATATATATATATATATATTATATCACAGCTTTCTTTACCTTCACAATTCTTTCTTCTTTCATTTCTTCCTCCTCCAAGTCAAGTTAGTTATATTTTCTCAAGGCTACACTGCTTCAAAAAGACTCCCAATCTTCTCGTATAACCAGTTGAAACGGCTAGTTTGTTGTGAAATCTTTTATGAGCTTACTTCTAATGCAGCCTCCATATTTTGAATTCTTTTGGATATATTCTACTGTCTCCTACCTTGCTTCTTTCTTTCATATTATTTAGGATTTTTAGGCTTTCAAAATAACTGCATATATATAATTAAAGTTTTTAACACAAATATCACGAAAAACATTTCAACTCCTGACACGATCTCATTTCATAAATTATAACATACGAATATTCAATAACTCAATCACAATCTCAAAGAATGATAGGCAAACCTACCTCAATGCCGGAATCGCAAAAATGGTATTTATATAGTTGTTGGTCGCAAACTCTCCTCTTTCTATGCTCTACCCAAATTTTTTTCTACTTAGCCTTAATACGTACGAAAAAACCCAGGTATTTAAAGGAAAATAGAGCGGAGACAAAACATAGTGTATCTTTGAATAATTGGGAAACAAAAGATAGTGCTTGTTATTATTATTATCTTATCTCAAATGGACGTGACTACTCTTACGTTATTGGGAACAAGATGTAGTACATATAATAATTTTGTTTTCCACCTTCGATCTATCATTACATTATTCACCACTAAAAATCATATTCGTCCTAGAACATAAGGTAAAAGAAAATACATGAAGTTTCGAAAATATGTGGATATTTGGTATGCATGTCAGACTCTGTCTCCCAAGTTGCCTCCTCCGCAAGCCGATGTCGCCACTGAACCTTTACTGAAGTGATTTTCTTAGTCCTGAGTCTGCGAACTTGTCTATCTAGAATGGTCATTGGCTCCTTGCCATATGTTAAATTTGGACCCAACTCTACGTCATCAAAAGAAATAACATGGGATATGTCCGGTATATATTTTCAAAGAATGAAGACATGGAATAATGGATGGACAACTAAAAATCTAGGTGGCAAAGCAAACTCATAAGCCACCTCACCTGCTTTTCTCAAAATCTCAAACGGGCCAATAAACCTCGGGCTAAGCTTACTTTTTTTCCGAACCTCATCACACCTTTCATGGGTTAAACCTTCAACCAAACATGATCGCCAATCATAAATTCCAAAGGACGAACTCTTCTGTCAACATAGCTCTTTTGTCATGCCCCGAGCCTACACTTTAAATGTGGTCGGCACTCAGAAACCATTGTTGGTTCTCAAGAGAACCACTTGGCTCAATTCACTTATTCAATTAGCAGAAGATTTAATAAAACAATAGAAGGTACTCAAGTGGGCATGTAAATTCTCATGTAAAATAATTTTATATCTTATATTAAAATAACTCAATGTTTCAATATTTGAAATATATAATAATAGTTTTTCAAAATTGAATCTGAAAGTAAGACAAACTTTACTATTCTCTATCTAACTCAGTCTATGAAACCTCTATCAACTCGTAAGAAGGTGCCAAGACATGTTCAAAGATATCTCAAGATAATAAAACAAGGAATGAACTAAAATAAAAGGGTTCCTCCGAAAATAAAGAGGTGTCACCACTGTGTGCGACTGAATAGATCTTCAATGAAGTGCTTGCTGAGGATCTCTAAAACCTGTACCTGCATCATGAAATGATGTAGCACCGAGTGGCATCAGTATGTGGAATATACGGTATGTAAGATGGCCAAAAAGTATTAAGAACATAATACTCACTTTGAAATTGAATTTTGAGATAGCTTAATTGACAAAAGTTTGTCATGCAAGTAAAAGTATGTTTTTAAACTTGTTTACAAGTGCAACTTAATATTAAGAAATACTGACTTTAATGCATCAATGAACACAACTCAATATATAAAAATTCTGATACTCAAATGCTTAGCTCTGCAAATATCTCAACTCAATTAAATATGCAACATAATAAAAAGAAATACTTTAATAAAGAAATAATAAATCTCAATGTGTAAAATAATAAACTTTACTTGGAGTTTCTCTAATCGACAACCATCACTATGAGCTTCATGATGACACAGCGTCTTGCCTACGCCACCAGAGTTGTCCCATACTTTGTTGGGGTAAGGAACAAAAACTAGGGGAGTGTATCCATTCCAAAACTGGACCATCTCAGTGGCAAGTGAGGAGTTGTACCTTGGTACAATCCTGTCCTACGCTGGCAACGTAGTTTATGAGTTCAAGTTATTATTATGACTCTCACTCATATCGGTGCTCAATACTACTCCCAAAATTATTAATTATATGCCCATACTTAAAAAGAATATTCTTGCTTAAAGTATTACTTTGTTCTCTTTGGGACTTAGCCCAACTTAACATTCTCTTAACTTTTCTCCAAACTGTCTAAAAAATCATAGGCTTCAAGCTTCACTATTCATAAAATATTTATACTAATACTTTACTTGACCTTTAAAGCAAGATTTTGAACTTCATAGATTTTCGTAGTAACTTTAGGGCTTAACTAATTTAACAATTAAAAGTAGTATCTCAACTTAAGACCCCAATTTAGTATAAAAAATTAGTAAATCTCATGCTTTTCTTCAAAACTCATTAAATCATGCATTATCTCAGTAAAATTTGTTCCTCAAAATATAACTCTTTGGAATCAATAAAATACCATATAATATTAGTTTAAATTACTCTTTCATCAATGCATAGAACAGCCATCATCTTTACTAGAACATGCAAAACCTTTATTGAAAATACTTGTTTAAGGCATGAAAAATCATCAATCTCAATATCAAAGAATGTATAGGAAAGTTATGACCATCAAATTCATTTTGGTTCATGGGAAAGTATCCACGAATAAAAATTCCAATAATATAAGATATAAAAATAATAATAATCTCAGTGCATAAATAATGTAACTCAATGAAAGAGGAATTAATTCATCTAGAATTCAAGACATAGGGTAGCACTCTACTTGAACTAAATTATGGAGAATTAATATGTGGGGCGCATGGATGAACTCAGTCCAATGCTATGAGTAGCCTTACATACTTGAAAAGTTGATATTACCATCGAAGTTTGATGAATACTCGCTTTCTTGGAGAAAATCCTCAATCTTGGTAGTTCTTTTAAAGTGAAAGAACTTAGAAGGACATTGGTTGAAGGAATTCTCTTTGATTCTTGAATTCTTGACTTAGAATTTTTGAATTTCTTGATGAAGAGCCCTAATTATTGAAAAGAACAATTAAGAAATCCTTTCTTGGGATTCTTGAATTCATCTTGAAACTCTAAGTTATGATTTAAGATTCTATTAGAGGTTCATGAATAGATAAAGAAATCTAGGTTGGTGGCTTGAAATTCATGAAGAATAACTTACCTTGAGGAGGAATCTTGGAAGCTCATCCTAACTTGATGACTTTCTTAATTCATGAGCATTCATGTTAAGGAATGAAAAGGAAGGTTTTTAATTATGAAAACTGATGTTTTATGCGTTTTGGGACCTAAATAGGCCCTCAAAGGTTTTAGGATAAAAGTACCCTCAAAATAAAAATAAAAATACGTCATAGCTTATCCAGTAAGGGTCTGCATCAGGTTTGCAATGCGCTCTAGGCGCGGACCTTCAGACAGCTCTGCACTCCATCACTAAAATGGTTATTACTTTCTACTCCGAACTTAGATTAAGGTAAAATCGGATGCGTTGGAAAGCTAATTCAATTATATTTGATTGGAGATATTATGGGTCAACTAATTCATTATACTTTAGGAGATATGGACATTTGAAGTCGACCCTTCTATCAACTCATACAACAACTTACTCGGTAGAAATTCTTTGTACTTAACTTGATGTAAAAGACTCTTATAACTCTAAATTGCATATTATATTCTTGAAATACTTAGGAATTGATCCTAGAATGTATATATAACCTAAAAGTAATTGTTCTATCTGATTTTTATAAAATCATACGTTAGAACTCAAACGTTAAGAAAGTTTTTAGCTTAACTTCGTGCTACAGTGTTCGCGTGACCTATGATCATCTCCAATTCTATTTCCACATTAAGAAATTTACTTTAACACTTATACTCAATTGAGAATTATTAATTAAAATCCTATATCATATGAAGATGGCTCAGTCTCAGCATAAAAAAAATTGGGCTGTTACATTATCTCCCCCTTGGGATCATTCGTCCTCGAATGATGAGTAAAGGTAGATATCAAGGAATGAATAACAATGAGAACTCTTATAAAAACTCAATCAATCAATCAAATTCTTGAATTGTCAACCATCAGCCTCTCTATCATCAACACTTTGATCAAGACTGCAAAGCAGGATCACTCAAAGGGCTTGGAATGAAGATCATTAGCACGATTAAATCGAGAAATCTTATTTGAGGACATTCATAATAAGGTACAATCTCCCTCATCTATCAAAACTCACTCTAAGTCCACAGAACTATACGGAGTGTAAAACTCCGATCATATCTCATTCAACATAGGACTAGAAACTCTTTGATCCATGAGGTAAGATCACTTTTTATCTTGAAACTCAACATGAACGGCAATCAAGATGATGTGCATGGGACTAGGCCATGGGCATGGCACTCATATACCAGACAGGAACGAAGTATTACATTGCCTGAAGCATAAGGACTATATGACATGGAAAAGGATTGATATCTCATCTTGATCAAACCATCTCTATCAAAAACTCAAGATCTACTCAGTTTCATCACCTCATCATCTCCCCCCTTAGATCAATTGTCGTCTCTCTAAGTTTGTGAATCAATTTACCTTTCTAAGCTATGCATACATATCTCCACATGGTTAGGGAATCACTATCCACAACAATATCTTAAACTCTTGTGTTAAACTATAGTCACATATATAAAATATCCTCTAAGACTCTCTTCGAAAACACCACTCTTAGCTTTCCCTTATCACTATGGAAATCTTCCTATATTTGCTACTTTTATTAGCGTACATAACCACTTTCCACAACTCTTATAATCTGAACCTCTTCTTCTTACTTGCAAATGCTCAACTTTGGTGCTCCTATAAACACATTTGTATAAGACTTTGACTATTATGGAGAACTCTTCATCATCTATCCATAAGCCCCGATCAACTCATTTACTAGGGATGAAAAAGAACGCTTACATCAACCTACTCCATGTTGACAACTCAAAAATAGTCTAAATTCCTATAGCAGTAATAACTTAAATCTTCACCTATCTTTACACAATCATAGGTATACATCTCAAGCCTCTTCTTATCTATTGAGCTATCCTCGTTTCGCGAGTCTTACCTAAGGGGCACTTGTACCCTGCCCGTAGCAACACTTTTCTTACAATTTAGCATCTTCATACACTAGGAAAGCCTCTTAGAGAAAATCTCCAACTAAGACTATCACTCTCACAATACTATCTCCTGTTTCACACTACTCCTCAAAATTCAAGCTTAGGGTCTAGTACTAACACGTGCATCTATCACATACCTCTCTAACATCACACCAACTTACAACTACTAGGTAAAAATTAGGAATATAGGATTACTAAAATCTCATAGTGAATACTCAATCAGCATATCCCCTCTTCGTATAACTCAAGTACCACTCACCCATTCACTATACTTCCTCATCTGGCTAGGCTCCTAACTCTATGAATCTCATGGGGCTCTCACTTCGGAATCATAAGCATAGTTTAGGTCTATCACATTGAAAGCACTATGTTCCCCTATTCAACATCTATACTTCACCCTGAATGGTATGAATACTAATAAATATCGACATAAACCTCCTTCTAGTTTTGAGCATGTTCTAACATATTTTGACAATAACTCTTTTTCTGTACCTCATCATGAAAGTCAAAGGGTACTTAGTACTCTTTCGTCAAAACTTATGGCAATCGAGTCGTCACATTATTATTTACCTAATAGATACGTAACTCTAGTGACAAATCTCAATCAGCCATCACTCTTGCTATCACATCCCTTTCTTTCCATCATCATCTTTCTAACTCAGGGATGATTCGATTCTACTCAGGGTTTATGAGACCTCACATCTCACACTTAAGTGGTGACATTAAACTCTTTAGAGACATAAGTTTCTCTCGCATGGGTAATCTCAGAAGCAAGTTTTGAAAAAGAGGGTCTGGGCATATCTAGAGCTAACTCAAACGCACGATTCATATGAGTAATGGTGCACTCTTTCTAGTCAATAAGCTTAGCACACTAGTCGGCTTCCCTCAAGCCCGGTGCAGTCTCTCTACCATTCTAATTACTTGTTTTGGGGGTCTCATTGGTAAGAGTTTGAACATTGCTACCTCTATCACCTCGTGATGGGGAATAGTTAAAAGGTTTAGAGCAGTGCACAAATCATCATAGATTTCTTAGGAAATAGCTCTATGGCACAATTCAGAATCTTAAAGAAGGGAAATTTTTCCTAAATGTCAATAGTCCCTCAATATAGAAGTGGGGTGTTCACAACCACAAATAAGATCCTACAGACACGGCTTCATAGACACCATAGGACACTTGAACTCTATGCTCTGATACTAAGTTAGTCACACCCCGAGCCTACAACCTAGACGTGGCCGGCACTCAGAAACCATTGTTGGTTCCCAAGGAAACCACTTGGCTCAATTTACTTATTCAATTAGTGAAAGATTTAAGAAAACAAAAGAAGATAATCAAGTGGGAATGCAAATTCTCATGTAAAATAATTTTATATCTTATATTAAAATAATTCAATGTTTCAATATTTAAAATAAATAATAATAGTTTTTCAAATTGAATCTGAAAGTAAGACAGACATTATTATTCTCTGTCTAACTCAATCTTTGAAGCCTCTACCAACTCGTAAGAAGGTGTCATGACATGTTCAAGGCTACCTCAAGACAATAAAACAAGGAATGAACTAAAATAAAAGGGTTCCTCCGAAAATAAATAGGTCTCACCACTGTCTGCGACTGAATAAATCTTCAACGAAGTGCTTGCTGAGGATCTCTAAAACCTGTACCTGCATCATGAAATGATGCAGCGACGAGTGGCGTCAATACGTGGAATGTACAGTATGTAAGATGGCCAAAATGTATTAAGAATAGGATAATCACTTTAAAATTGAACTTTGAGATAGCTTAATTGATAAAAGTATGTCATGCAAGTAAAACATATGTTTTTGAAAACTTGTTTAAAAGAACAACTTACTATAAACAAATACTGACTTTAATGCACCAATGAACACAACTCAATATATAAAAATTTTGATACTCAAATGCTTAGCTCTACAAATAGCTCAACTCAATTAAATATGGAATATAATAAAAATAAATACTTTAATAAATAAATAATAAATCTCAGTGTGTAAAATAATAAACCTTACTTCTTGGGGAGTTTCTCTAACCGACAACCATCACTATGAGCTTCATGATGATACAGCGTCTTGCCCATGCTGCCAGAGCCGTCCCATACTTTGCGGGGTAAGGAATGAAAACTAGGGGAGTGGATCCATCCCAAAACTGGGCCTTCTCAGTGGCAAGTGAGAAGTTGTACCTTGGTACATCCTTCCTATGCTGACTACATAGTTTATGAATTCAAGTTATTATTATTACTCTCACACATATCGGTGCTCAATACTACTCCCAAAATTATTAATTATATGCTCATACTTAAAAGAATATTCTTTCTCAAAGTATTACTTTCTTCTCTTTGGGACTTAGCCCAACTTAACATTCTATTAACTTTTCTCCAAACTGTCTAAAATCATAGGCCTCAAGCTTCACTATTCATAAAATACTTATACTGATACTTTACTTGAGTTTTAAAGCAAGATTTTGAACTTCATAGATTTTTGTAGTAACTTCAGGGCTTAACTAATTTAACAATTAAAAGTAGTATCTCAACTTAAGACCCCAATTTAGTAGAAAAATTTATTAAATTTTATGTTTTTCTTCAAAACTCATTATGTCATGCATTATCTCAGTAAAAAGTGTTCCTTAATAATATAACTCTTTGAACTCAATAAAATACATATAAAATATTAGTTTAAATTAATCTTTCATCAATGCATAGAACAGGCATCTTTACTAGAACATGCAAAACCTTTATTCAAAGTGCTTGTTTAATACATGAAAGATCATCAATCTCAATATCAAAGAATGTATAGGAAAGTCGTGATCATCAACTTGATTATGGTTATGGAAAAGTATCCACAAATGAAAATTTCAATAATATAAGATATAAAAATAATAATAATCTCAATGCATAAATAATCTAACTCAATAGAAGAGGAATTGACTCTTTTAGAATTCAAGACTTAGGGTAGAACTACTTGAACTCAATTATGGAGAATTAACATGTGGGGCGCGTGGATGAAGTCAGTCCAGCACTATGAGTAGCCTTACATACCTGAAAAGTTGATATTACTATCGAAGTTTGATAAATACTCACTTTCTTGGAGAAAATCCTCAATTTTGGCAGTTCTTTTAAAGTGAAATAACTTGGAAGGATATTTGGTTGAAGGAATTCCCTTTGATTCTTTAATTCTTGACTTAGAATCTTTGGAGTTCTTGATAAAGAACCCTAATTCTTGAAAAGAACAATCAAGAAATCCTTTCTTGGGATTCTTGAATTCATCTTCTTGAAACTCTAAATTATAATTTAAGATTCTATTAGAGATTCATCAATAAATAAAGAAATCTAGGTTGGTGGCTTGAAATTCATGAAGAGTAACTTACCTTGAGGAGGAATCTTGAAAGCTAATCTTCACTTGATGACTTTTTTCATGATTCTTGAGTGTTTATGTTTAGGAATGAAGAAGAGAGTTTTTAGTTATGAAAACTGATGTTTTATGCGTTTTGGGACCTTAAATAGGCTCCCAAAGGTTTTAGGATAAATGTAGCCTCAAAATAAAAAGAAAACAAATGTCATAGCTTATCCAGTAAGGGTCCACGTTAAGTCCGCAACGCGCTCTGGGCGCGGACCTTCGGACAGCTCTACACTCCCTTACTAAAATGGTCATAACTTTCTACTCCAAAACTTTGATTAAGGCTAACTTAGATGTACTGGAAA
>JAPFFP010008050.1:0-17444 GCA_026153255.1 Solanum medicagineum
TTTGGATAGTCAGTAAAACAGAGGAAACTCTGTCGAAATTTCCATAAATTCCTTAGCTAATTTAATTATGGGTCTGAGTTGGTATTGCTTGGGTGCCCAATCGGCACTAATCACGACCCCGGGGTTGGGTCGTATCAAGTATGAACAAAATTTGATTCACCACCCTTTTGTGTTTCCACTTTGAGGCAGTGAATCTTCTCCCAAATTTCAAAATGATTTTCCATTTGAGCACTTGGGGATGGTGAGAAGAGACCATCAACACTTTTCACTAGTCTTTCCACGTTGAGGACTTGATTCATTTTCCCAACTTAACATCAACTCTCCTTTTTGGCTCTTTAGGTAGACATGGGGTGTCAAGAAGCCTTCTTCACATTTTGTGACCTCCAAGTAGGCAACACTCCCAACTTCAAATGAACTAAAGTTTCCATTTAAGATTTCCATGGCTTTTTCTTGCAACTTTAGTATCATCTCCTCAATCTTGGCCTCTTGGATGATTATTGGCCTTGATGACAAGCATTGGCCCCATATCTCTTCTACATCAAGCACCACTCCTTCTTCTTGAGACTCCAATTCTTGGTTGATCACCATTGAACTGGGAGCCTTACTTGCTCTATTGCTTGGTTTCAAGTTGACCTCCAAAACATCAACTTCCCATTCCAAACTGTTTGTAACCTCTAGCAACAAGCAAGCTCTTGAGATCATCCCTCATATTGAGCAATTAGTGTCTTTGAGCCAGTTCTTTGGCAAGTCCAAGACTCAAGTCCGTGAGCCAATCTTGACTCACAACACTTCCATCCCCATTCACATCCTCAACACCATTTTTCTTACCACAAAGAACAATACTCCGAAGGAGATAGAAAAAAGGCTTACATTCTGAAGCAAGTTTTCATCACGATTATTCATATAACAAAAGGGAAATAAAAAGAAAACAATAAGAAGTACTTACTAATCAAATCGACAAGAGTAAACTAAAGCCCTAATCAACTTAATACACCTATTGTTCCCCAACAACGGTGCCATTTCTTATTTTGCTCAACCCGTATACTCTAAAGAAGCAAGAGACATCATCATCAGAATAATAACCCAACTTTAAAGGACAGGATTGAATCTCATGGGAAATAATGTGTCGGCGAATGAGTAGAGCAAGGACCAATAGCTACTAGATTTAGATTAGACAAGCGAAGACCAAGCAAAACTTCTAACGAAATAGGGGAGATAAGCTACAACTACTCCTAAGGAACAATTGGGGTAAGGATTTATCAAGCAAGGAAGAAGAATAGGGGATATGGAAATCAATTAAAACTCAATAGATCCATGAAAAACCCCTCATGTGCTTCAAAATACCCTATAATTATAATTTCCATATATCTCAAAATCCATGCGTGATTTCAAAAATTCGACTTCATATTCTTGATCAGGAGGCAAAATTGAGTGGGGAATGGGTATAACCTGGATTTTGGAAGACCCGTAGCGAAAAATAATTTTCACTTATTTTAAGATTTCCAGTGGTTATCTGCGCCGAGGGCGCACCACTGTGTAATTTGAAGTTCACGTCTGGTCAGCGTCTGGTCGGCATCGCGCCAGGGGTGCGAATCAATGTAACATTTTCCTTGGTTTTCTTATTTCACCCAAGGGCATTGGGGTTAGCCCCATGCCCACTTAAACGTGAAATCACCCATACTTAGCCATTTTTCAACTTTGTAGCTCACAAAACCCTCTCTAAAACCTCTCTAACACTATCAATTCTCTAATTCAAATCTAAGGATTTCAAGCTCAATTTTGGGATTCAAGGACTCATTTTAAGATCTAAGTCTACTTCAAGTTCAGCTCAAGGAATTCAAGGTTTAAGGTATGTGGGTCTTCATCCATGGGTCCTTTCACCCATGGAGCTCAACCTTCTCTTTTTATGAAAATTGCATGTTTCAAGTTGTATTGCCTATATGTATCTGTTATTATGAAATATGAACATAAATCATGTTTAGGTTTTATCAAGTATTGAATGATTATGCACGAATGTCTAATTCAAGATTACTCCATGAATTGATTTTGTCTATTGAGACTATGCATGTTTTGAGCTATGAAACTATGAACTATTATGAGCTTTTGTGATGGATTTCAAGGTACCCTATATGAGGGTTCTACTACCATGTTGGTGGGTTGATTTTCATTGAGTTAACTCATATTAATTCACTCTAGAATTGCATGATTTTGATAAAATGACATGATGGGAATTCTCAAGTTATTGATGATTTATTACATGATTTACAATTCAAGTGACTATAAAATGATTAAGGGCTTCAAGCATGTATTGAATCCATGAAAAGTATCTATGATGTTGCAAGTATCAAGATTAGCCCTATTTCATGATTTTTCCTCTTGTGAGCCATTCATGTTAAAGCAAGGGTTCTTATGTATGATTATGATCTACTCTCATGCTCAAGTTAGGCTCACTAGTAGAGGTCAAGCATGTTTAAGAGCTAATCATGTCATATTATCATCTCTCTTGCAAGTTATTAAAGTTATAATTATATCAAGCACTCCTTGGGATTTGACTTAGCACTGATTGAGGCTTAAGATGGAGGCTCGACTCAAGGGGTCCCTATATAAATTTTTTAGTCTCTAAATTATGTGCCACCATAGGATTATGATTATTACCCTTGCTATACTAGTAGATCCATCTAGCTATACCACATCTTGATGAGGGGGTGACATGCCTCGGATTATTCATTGTATGGTTTACCATCGCAAGTTACCACTCCTTGTCGAGAGGATGACATGCCTCGATCACCTTTTCGAGAGGGTGACATGCCTCGATCACCTTGTCAAGAGGCTAACATGCCTTGATCACCTTACCAAGGGGGTGACACGCCTTGGATTCCAAGTAGTAGCTCGCTTGGTCTATGTTGGTTAAGGTCTCACCCCACACATGTGTTATATATTATGCAAGTTGCTTGTTTTACAAGCATGTTTTATTACAAGCATTGATCATGCATGCCATTTAGAGATTATCCATCCATTGCTTATGATTATGCATTTAGAATATATTAGTTGATGTCTTTGTTGCTTTGCACCCCGCATACATAGTACATTCAAATGTACTAATGCATACTCTATGACTACATAATATTACCATGTAGGAACCGGAGCTCATTTTGATCATCCTCAACGTGGCTAGCTCGGTACTTCAGAGAAAAGCATTGGTGAGTCCTCAAGTCGGAGGACAATATCTAAGTTACTCTTGTTATGTTGAGATTCCTTCTTATGTTGAATACTTATTATTATAAGGGTGAGTCAGGGAAATGTCTTGGCCCCCGCTCTATTCCAAGTTAGAGGTGTTGTTGGATACTATGATGTATTTATGCTATGAGCTGACTCTTCTATGCTTTATGATCATCAAAGACTTCCCTTAGTCATGCTTCCCTTTTTAATTATGCCTTGTTGATACTATTTTGCTTCCACGACCAAGGATGTGTTAATAATATGATAAGAGGCTATTTTGGGGTCCCTTCGGGTTCCCCATTTGTCGTGTCATGAGGCTTGGGTCGTGACAATCCATCACACTTAGCATCCAATTAACTCTATGGGTAGGATAGGTTGCTTGTAATCACCCCTCAGCTATGTGTTAGTGATGTTTCACAAGAGCCTATTATAGCTTCATATGTGAGCCACTCAAAGACATATCTGGCTTGAGCAACTCAAAGCAAAACTCCCAAGACCTTAGTCATTGAGTCCCTTTTGAGGCTCTCAACTCACAAACCCATGACTATCATGCAACCCTCCACTTTAACTACACTCGCTAAAGCAATAATTAATACTTAAGCTAGATTCAAGTTTGCAACCTCGAATCTAAAGCTATACATGAAGGTAAACATGATACCATAAATCAATTTAAGCAATCAAAGCAATTTGGGAGGAATCTACTTGAATTTGCAAGTAAATAAGCATGAAAGTAGGAGAAATAATCAAGATCTATAAACAAATTATAATCCAAGCTCAATTAAATCTACAAATTATGCATTCAAGAATAAGGAAAGAAAGAGTTAGTGAAAGATAAATACATGTGAAGCCCACACTCTTCAATCTACTCAAGAATTTGTAGAAAACTTGCTCTAAATCCTCACCCTAATCAAAAATGTATATTAAGGTGTGTTTTCTCTCTTCAAGAATGTATGAATTTTATTATCAAGTATGAATGAATGAAAAACAAGGGATAGGAGTGTTTTGTATGCTATTTTGGGACTGAAAATAGAAATTCCTGAGTTGCCCCTACATTGGTCGCCGAATTGCTTCGCATCTGTGGATCCTTGACCGCGTCGCAGAGGTCAACCAAGGTCCAATGCTCTGCCTAACCACCTGGATCAGTGTGTTTGCACCTCGCAGCTCCCTGCTACTCTGCATCCACACACTTAAAGGTCACGTTCACAGAGAGTAATATTGCCAAGTACCATTTTGCACAGTTTTAGCTCCTATTGGCTCCAATTCAACTTCAACTTCAATTCTTTCCATCAAAGCCAATTCTAAACCATATTTACCTAAAATATACACCATTCAAAGCATAATTATCCCCAAGTTATGAATTTAACAACATAAAATCATAAGAAAAGAGCAAGAAATGAGTGTAAGTCATACACTCATCAGTAAACTAAACACTCACCTTACAGGAACTCCCTCATTTCAGAAAGTGCTTCATAAATAGCTTATACGATACCACCTTTGTTAACATGTGATAACAACCTTATCAGAACACCACCCATTTCGATAATTAAATAAAATGTACCGTACAGAAGACCACCCTTTTTGGTTAATTATGTAACACAAGCTATATGGATCCACTAGCTGATTCTCAACCTATGGTGGCAACATATTTATGGAGAAATATTCAAATCATACTTAGAGTCAAAATATGAAAGCATCATAACATCATAACAATGTCATAGAGTAGCTTAGCAAAACCAAGGCTTCATATTACCAAAGGATAAGGCTTCATATCATCCACAACTTTCACAATATTCTTATATCTCATGACATACATAATAGCTCCATTCAAAATTTATATTATCCTTAGTTTGCATAATCTTGCCATAAGGCCCTTAACATCATAGAAGTTTGGCATAAAACTTTAACCAAATCATGGTGGGTGCATGTACATAGGTTTAAAACCATGCAATTCTTAGTATAAGACTTGAAAAGAGTAAAATGGAATCACTTCAACATTATTCAAAATAACCCACCAAAAGCATAACAATACTTAGCTAGGGTATCATTAAACCATCATAAAAATCCATCAATTTCATATGTCTTTTTAATGCATAACCATGTACAATGGTAAAACATCATAAGTCACTACATAATATTATCAAATAAAACAGTTCATAAAATTAAACATCCATAAATTTCATGTAGTTGAAGAGGAAGAATGGTTGTACTTGTGAAGGAAAGGTTTTCACAATCAAACCCACATACCTTAGTAATTAAATGGTGGAAATTCTGATTTGGAGATGAGGAAACCAAAATGCTAGCTTGAACCCCTTTGAGAACCTTGAAGAACTTGGGAGGAGTTTAGGATTTAGAATATTTTTCAATAAGTGAGTATGGAGTAGATTATAGTTGTAAACGGCTGATAAGGGCTCATTTGAAGGATTAAATGACGTAGTATAACATTAAGGTAATAGGAAATGTCAAATTTAACTCTTTTAAAATCTTGTCGAACAGAACCACGAGACCTTGTTTATGGGTCGTGCTCCAGTCTATGGGTCGTAGGAATGGAGTTTCATCTGATAACTTTTTAGACTCTTAGAAACTTTCTTTCAATCTCATTTCACGACTGGACTTATGGCTCGTAAGTTGATATACAGGTCATCTAATAAATCGTTTACTCAACTTCAAGCTCTCTTTTTCACCAAGTCTGGCCAACATTCCATGATCCCAAGGTACGGCTCATGGTGACACTTGTGGTCCATATGCCCTTCCGTAGGCGCACTGGTACTAAGAAAATTTTAAAATTTTATTTCTTAGGCACTTTACCTCCCTCTAACATATGGGGCCTTACACAAATCCATGTCAAAACTTCATGAGAAGGCTTGTATATGCATGCTCATGACATCAGGAATAAGAGTAAACTATGGGTACTTGAAATTCATACTTAAAACATGGTAATAGAATGGAAACAAGCTTAAACCATGAAGAAATAGGCATTTACACCACAATTGAATTTACCCATGCAAGCATTCATAATTCATAAGAACATGCAAGTTCATTTCTAAAGAAATATCATGTAAAATTGTAGATTAGGACTTGATTTATGCTTAATTTATCAGTTAAGAGCAACCCATAACATGAATCCAACAATTAAGAAGCAAATCATGAAATTCATAGTTGGATCATACCTTAAGTTAAGGTAAATTCATGAAATAGAGTTTGGGCTTCATGATTGAAAGGAAATCATGAATGAACTCACACATACCTTGCTTGAATTAAGGAGTTTGAGATGATTTTAGCTTTATCTTGAAACCACACTTGAGACCTTAACTTGGGTTCTTGAGTTCTTTGCTTGAGAGAAATTTTTTGGAGGGGTTGTTTAGGAATGTAAAGGGGGGCATCAACGTCTTAAAATTCTTGGGGTTTAGGCCAAATTACTAAAAAGACCTTAATGAAATAAGCATTGAAAGTTGATCTAGAAAGCACCATGGATGGCTTCACTGGCCATGAACCTTTTCATGGTCCTTAAAGCCTCTTATGAAAGTGACCTTGCACTAATAGATTTGTCAAATAAGCATAACGTCTTGATACGAACTCAGAATTAGGTAAAATTAGATGTGTTGGAAAGCTGATTCAAAGAGCTTTAATTAGCAGGTCATGGGCCACCTAATTATTTTTGTGCGAGGAGATATGACCACTTAAAAGTTGACCCTGAATAAAAAACAAGGTTGAAAACCTAAACCAGATACTTTCAGGGAGAGTTTCATAGTTTGTACAATATATCGTTGGCCGTGAAACTATCTGTAAAACTAACCCAAGTTATGTAATAGGGTCGGACAAGTCCTATGGTCCTTTCACAATTCACACCTGATGTGCTGCCAAAATACAACATTTTGAACGCTTAAAACTTGGAATTTTGTGTGTTCTCAATTTGATGTTATTTGATTTTATGTGTTTTTATGTTTACGTTTGCAGGATTATAGGTTGGCCTTGATTTTTGGCCTTGATACGGGCCGTAGGGGTAGTTTCGTGGACGATTGCAATGAGGGGCTATTTTTTGAAGTTCATTCTATGAATATACAGATAGGATTACGGGTCGTAGAAGGCAATATGGGTCGTAAAGACCCTTCGTATGGCGTGCCGACCAGTTCTACTATTTTGTTTATCACTTGAATTTTAATTATTATATATAGGTTTTTTAGGTTATTTTTCATAAGTTTTCACCTAGAACTCAATATTTTGAGACAGAAAATTGTAAGATCATATTAGAGAGTCTTTGAGAATACTTGTAATTTAATTTGATCTTGAAGCTTGTGATTCTTATTGGAGTTGGATTGCTTGTTCTTAATTCTATTGTGTAAGTGTCTAATTATGTCATCTGAATTCATAATTCATGCATCTACATATCACATGAGTTTACGATTAGGGTTATGGGAACCATGAAGAACTAACAAAGTAAAATCGGATAATTCATAATTCTTGGAAGGTGTATATGCATGTATTAATTGACTCTCTTCATTTTGCAGTTGTCTAGTGGTGGCAAACATTAGAAACCACCTAGTGTTACTGACTAGACCAAGTTAGTAATGAATAGGAAAAGAGATTAATTAATAAGATTCGATTGATATGTTCTCGTCTAATCAACCAAACTGGGCCTAGAGTAGGTTGTGCTTGGACTAATAGGTAATACTTAGTAATGCACACTACAGAGATGGTCCAAGTCACATAGGGGAATGGGTATAACCCTAATTTTAGAGCACCCATAGCAAAAATTTAATTTTCCAAATTTGCAAATTCCGGAGATGATCCGCGCCCTGGCCGCGACACGCTAGGGGCGTGGATTAGTGTTGTTTGTTTCTTGAAAATCTCTTTCAGCCCAAGGGCCTCGGGGTCATAGCCCCATGCCCTCTTTTGCATAAAAACACCTATACTAAGTTATTTTTTCAACTCCAAATCACTAAAAACACTCTCAAAACCCTCTCTAACACTTAGCCAAATATTTCATCCAAATTCAAGTGTACCAAACTCATTTCGGATCTCAAGAACTTCATTCAAGCTTCAATTTCTCATTCAAATATTCATCAAGAAAATCCCCCAGTTTGAGGTATGTGGGTTTCAACCACTGAGTCCTTTCATCCATGGTGCCCAACCTTCCTTTTTATGTGAATTGCATGTTTTCAAGTTGGATTATCTATGGATATCTCTTATTATAAAGTTGATTATAAAACAATGTTGGGGTTTCATAAAATGTTGACTGTTTAAGAATATTTTGATCTATGAATCTATGATCTATTATGTGATTTGATGAGGGTTTTCAATGTATCTTGCATGAGAGTGTTACCAAGTACTTCTTGGTTGATTTATGTTGAGTTTTGTCACATGATTTCACTCTTCAATTGCATGATTTTGAACTAGCATTACACCCCTGCCAAGTGTTTGATAAAATGTCTTGTTAAGGATTCTTTAGTTATTGATGATACATTGCATGGCTTATGAGTTAAGTGACTCCATGATGATGAAGGGATTGTTTGTGTGTATTGAATTCATGAAAATTATCTATAGTGTTGCAAGTTGACCATACCTTGTTGATGGGTGATATGCCTCAACCACTTTGGTGGGGGTGCTATGCCCATCTACCATTTTGAGGGGTATATAACTTGACCACTTTGATGGGGGTGCTATGCCCATCTACCATGTTGAGGGGTATATACCTTGACCACTATGATGGGGGGTCTATGCCCATCTACCAATTGAGCGGTAGATACAGCAATCACCTTCCAAGGGTGTGATATGCCTTAGATTCCAAGTACTATTTTGCTTGGTCTATGATGATGGTCTCTTCCCACACATGTAATATGTTCTGTACAAGCATGGTTTACTCCAAGCATTGATCATGCATGTCATATTATTATTGTACATACCCAATGCCTATGTATATGCATTTTGACTAAGTTGTCTAGGTCTTGTTGCATTGTATCCTACATACTTAGTACATTCAAATGTACTAACACATACTCTATGCCTACATGATGTTACCATGTAGGAACCGGAGCCCCTCTCGATCATCCTCCCCGTGGCTAGTCTTGGCATTTTGGAAGAAGAGCATTGGTGAGTCCTAAAGTTCAGGGACATTAGCTATCTTATTCTTGTCATTTATTTTCTATTCTTATTCAATTCTTGAGACTATGAGGGTGAGATCGGTAAGTGTCTTGGCCCCCGCTCAAATCTATGTTTAGAGGTTTTGTTGGATCAAATGATGTAATTATGCTTTGAGCTTTGACCCTTCTATATTTTATGCTATCAAAGACTTCCCATAGTCCCATTTTCCCTCTTTACTATCTCTTGTTGTTGTTGAGTTTTCTTCCGCTACCAAGGATGTATACATGATATGCTAAGAGGCTTGGTTGGGATCCCTTCGGGTTCCCATTCGCCATGTCATTCCTAGGACCTAGGCTTGGGTCGTGACATACTTGGTATTAGACATCAACATCGAGTTTATGGTTGGGTTGCCTAAGACTAGAAAGCATTTTGACTCTATTTGGTTTGTGGTTGATAGGATGACAGTCGACGCATTTTCTACCAGTCAAAACTACTTATGGTGAAGATTATGCTAAGTTGTACATTTATGAGTTGGTAAGATTGCATATAGTGACTTTGTCTATCATTTCGATTCGTGGTACTCAATTCACTTCTCAGTTTTGGAGGTCCTTCCAAAGAGGTCTTGGTACCAAGGTCAATCTTAGTACGGCCTTTCACCCTCAAATGGATGGTCAAGCCGAAGGAACTAACCAAACTCTTGAGGATATGCTTAGAGCCTGTGTTTTGGAGTTTAATGGTAGATGGGATGAACATCTTCCACTCATTGAGCTTGCTTACAACAATAGCTATCATTTAAGAATTGGTATGGCTCCTTTTGAGGCTCTCTATGGTAGACATTGTAGATCCTGGTTGGATGGTTTGAGGTGGGGGAGATGGCTTTGTTAAGTCCAGATATGGTTATGGAGGCCATGGAGAAGGTGAGGTTGATAAGGTAAAGATTGAAAACAGCCCAAAGTCAATAAAGTGTCCTATGCCGATGTGAGGAGAAGGGATCTTGAATGCAAGGTTGGTGATTGGGTCTATTTGAAGGTCTCACCCATGAAGGGTGTAGTTCGTTTTGGAAAGAAAGGTAAATTGAGCCCAAGGTTTATAGGTCCTTATAGAGTGTTAAGAAGGATTGGTAAGGTGGCTTATGAGTTGGAGTTGCCCATTGAAATGAATATGGTTCATCTAGTCTTCCATGTATCTATATTAAGGAAGTGTGTGGGTGACCTATGTGCTATTGTACCTTTGGATGTTGTGTGTGTGGTGGAAGGTAATTTGACTTATAAAGAGGTTTTGGTAGAAATCTTGGATAGACAAGTGAAGAGGTTGAGGAACAAGGATATAGCTTCTGTTAAGGTCCTCTGGAGGAACCAACAAGTTCAAAGTGTCACATGGGAAAACGAGGCGGACATGCAAAAGCGATATCCATATATTTTCCACTCTACTCAAGCCTAAGGTACTAATTTAATTTCCTCTACATGATTTCAAGTCTTAAGTTTCAACTCTTATTTCATTTGCATGCATTGATGTTTATGTTGACAAGTTTATGGTGATTTTTGACACTTATGTTGAGATTTTTGAAATAATCTTTAAATGCATTTGTTGCATTCGTATGTTGGGCTGAAATCATCATGACTACTTCTCTTATGTATGCTTCTTTGACATTCGGGACAAATGTTCCCAAGGGGAAGATATTAAAATGCCCAAAAAATGCCCAAAAATGTGCCTCAGAAAATGCTCATAATCGTAATTTTCATATTTCTCAAAATCCGTGTGTGATATCGAAAATCCGACTTCATATTAGTGATCAAGTGGCAAAATTGAGTGGGAAATGGCTATAACCCCGATTTTAGAGCACCCATAGCAAAAATTTAATTTTCCAAATTTGCAAATTCCAGAGATGGTCCGCACCCTGGCTGTGACGCGCCAGGGGCGCAGATCAATGTTGTTTGTTTCCTCAAAATCTGTTTCGGCCCAAGGGCATTGGGGTCATAGCCCCATGCCCTCTAATGCATAAAGCCACCTATACTTAGTCATTTTTTCAACTCCATATCACTAAAGACACTCTCAAAACCCTCTCTAACACTTAGCCAAATATTTCATCCAAATTCAAGTGTACCAAACTCATTTCGGATCTCAAGAACTTCATTCAAGCTTCAATTTCTCATTCAAATCTTCATCAAGCAAATCCCCAAGTTTGAGGTATGTGGGTTTCAACCATTGGGTCCTTACACCCATGGTGCCCAACCTTCCTTTTTATGTGAATTGCATGTTTTCAAGTTGGATTATCTATGGATATCTCTTATTATAAAGTTGATTATAAAACAATGTTGGGGTTTCATAAAATGTTGACTGTGTAAGAATATTTTGATCCATGAATCTATGATCTATTATGTGATTTGATGAGGGTTTTCAATGTATCTTGCATGAGGGTGTTACCAAGTATTTCTTGGTTGATTTACATTGAGTTTTTTCACATGATTTCACTCTTCAATTGCATAATTTTGAACTAGCATTACACACCCACAAAGTGGCTGATAAAATGTCTTGTTAAGGATTCTTGAGTTGTGATGGTCTATTGCATGGCTTATGAGTTAAGTGACTCCATGATGATGAAGAGATTGTATGTATGTATTGAATTCATGAAAGTATCCATAGTGTTGCGAGTTGACCACACCTTTTTTAGTGGGAGATATGCCTCAACCACTTTGGTGGGGGGTGCTATACCCATCTACCATGTTTAGGGGTATATACCTTGACAATTTGATGGGGGGTGCAATGCCCATCTACCATGTTGACGGGTATATACCTTGACCGCTATAAGGGGGGGTGCTATGCCCATCTACCATTATGAGGGGTATATGTCATGACCCAAGTCTACGGCCTAGACATGACCAGCAAATGGGGAACCCGAAGGTGCCCTAAACAAGCCTCTTAGCATATCATCACACATCCTTGGTCGCGGAAGCATGTAAAATAACAACAAGAGGCAGTAAATAGGGATAACTGGCTAAGGGACATCTTTCATATCATAATCAATAAAAGTCAAGAGAGAATCAAAGCTCATAGCATAGATACATAACATGTCCAACAACACCTCTATTATATAGATAAGAGTGGGGGCCAAGACAACTAACCAGGCTCACCCTCATAGTCAAAGTATACAGTAAGAAAGAGAGTCTTTAAATACATAGCATAAAAACATAGACCTTGTCCTCGCAATAAAGGACTCACCAACGAGCTTGAATAGATATCATTAGCCACGTGAAGGAAGAGGATGACCAAACGGTGCTTTGGTTCCTACATGGTAACATCATGTAGGCTTAGAGTATGCGTTAGTAGATTTGAATGTACTAAGTATGTAGGATGCAATGCAAGAATAGATAGGTAACATATGCAAAATCCTTAATCATAAGCAATGAATAACATACTAACAATATGACATGTATGAATGATGGTTGAATTAAAACATGCTTATATAGAACAGATTACGTAGGTAAGAAGAGACCATCATCATAGACCAAGCAACTAGTACTCGAAATCCAAGGCTTAGCACCCCCTTGGTAGTGGTCGAGGTATCAACCCCTCAACATGGTTAAAGGACATCACACCCTCCATTATAGTGGTCAAGGTATCAACCCCTCAATAAGGTTAATGGACATCACACCCTCTATCATAGAGGTCAAGGTATCAACCCCTCAACAAGGTTAATGAACATCACACTCTCCATCATAGTGGTCAAGGTATCAACCCCTCAACAAAGTTAATAGACATCACACCCGTCATAAAAGTGGTCAAGGTATCAACCCTTCAACAAAGTTAATGGACATCAAACCCTCCATCAAAGTGGTCAAGGTATCATCTGCTCAACAAGGTTATGGTCAACATACAAAACTATAGAAGCTTATCATGAAATTAACACATATACAACATAATTTCATCCTCATAGAGTCATACATCTCATTTACCAAGCATTAGGCCTTTAGCAACTCAAGAATAATAATCCGGACAATTAATCAAACACTTGACGGGTGTGTAATGTTAGTGTAAGACCATGCAATTCAAGAGTGAAATCATACAAGTAAATCCAATGTAAAACCATCAATCAATACTTCATAACACCCTTAAGTAATACACATCAAAACTCTTCATAAAATTTCACAATAGACCTTATATTCAAAGCTCAAAACATGCTAAAACAACCATAATTTCATGAAACCCCAACATAGTGTGCAGTGAAATTCATAATAAGTAAGACCCATGAGTAAATAAACTCTAAATCATGCAACTTTAGGTAAAAGAAAGCTTTTGTATTGTGGGTGAAAGGAACCCATGAAAGAAACCCACATACCTTGACTTCGGGGAATCTTTGAAGAAGATTGGAGATGGAGGCTTGAAGCTTGATTGAGAACCTTAAGATCTGGATGAGTTTTGGGACTTGAAATTTGCAGATGAAATATTGTCTAAGTGTTTGAGAGAGTATTTGGAATGTCTTGGATGATATGAGGGTGAAATAAGGCTAAGTATAGGTATTTTCACGTATGGGAAGGCTTGCGCCCAAGAACCAAAAGTCTTGGACCAGAACACAAAATCTGATCAAACTTAACACAGAGGCGCGCCCTTTGCGCGTCGCGCAAGGGGCGCGAATTCCCATTGTTTCTCGTAAACTTGGAAAATTGAAATTGTGAATCGTTTGCTCTAAAATTGGGGTCAGACCCATCTCCCACTCTATTTGACCCCTTGATCAAGAATATGAAGTAAGATTATTAAAATAATGCACGAATTTTAAGATATATGGAAATTATGATTTTGGGCATTTAAGATGCACATTTTCGGCCACTTTTGGGGTCGTTTGAGTATATACCTTGACCACTCTGATGGAAGGTGCTTTGCCCATCTACCAATTGAGGGGTAGATACCTCAACCACCTTCCGAGGGGTGATATACCTTGGTTTCCAAGTACTAGTTTGCTTGGTCTATGATGATGGTCTCTTCCTACACATGTAATATGTTCTATAAAACATGTTTCACTCTGAGCATTGATCATGCATTCCATAATGTGATAATACTGACCCATTGCCTATGTATATGCATTTTGACTAAGTTTCCTAGGTCTTGTTGCATTGCATCGTACATACCTAATACATTCAAATGTACTAACGCATACTCTATGCTTATATGATGTTACCATGTAGGAACCGGAGACCCTCTAGATCATCCTCCCCGTGGCTAGTCTTGGCATTTTGGAACAAGAGCTTTGGTGAGTCCTTAAGTTTGGGGACATTAGCTATCTTACTCTTGTTAGTTATTTTCTTTTCATGTTGAACTCTTGATACTATGAAGTTGAGCCCAGAAAGTATCTTAGCTCCCACTCAAATCTATGTTTAGAGGTGTTATTGGAACAAATGATATAATTATGATTTGATCTTTGACCCTTCTATGATTTATGATATCAAAGACTTCCCTTAGTCCCATTTTCTCTCTTTACTATCTCTTGCTGTTGTTGAGTTTTCTTCCGCGACCAAGGATGTTTGTATGATATGCTAAGAGGCTGGTTTGGGATCCCTTCGAGTTCTCATTCACCGTATCAGATCTAGGCTTTAGTCTTGGGTCGGGACAGTTATATATAGTTTAACAGTGTATTTTATGAAGAGTATGTAGGTACAGGACTAACTTAGCCATTGTGGCTGAGAAGAGCATCAAGTTGAGTCTCTACGACTGGGTCTACGGGCCGTAAAACACTTTACGACCCATACCCCATCTCATAGAGATTTCCAGTGAGCAAACAATTATGTACTCTAGTCCATGAGCCAACTTTACAATCCGTAGACCAAACTACAGGTCGTGAATGGGCCTCATGGACTCCAGGTAAGTTTCCTGAATATTTTGCTATGTGTTGAGGTCTCTATGACTAACTTTACGACCTGTAAAATACTCTATGGCTGTGAAACTTAATCCTAAATACTAGGTTTTGGATGTTCTATGAAACCATGATTTATGAGCCGAAAAACATCTACGGCCCGTAATCGGGGTTTTGTAGAGTCTAGGCCCAGTAACATTCAGTTGACCCGATCAATATATAAATACTGGGGTCAAATAATTTGACCCCATTCTTGAATGAAAATTACTGAATTAACCAATCAAACCCCCCCTCCCCCTCATGTTTTCGATCACAATTAGCCATTGTGCGCCTTTTTTTCAGCAAGACTCTGGTAGCCTAGGGTTTCAATCTTAGTCACCTCCTTCATCTTCTTCACTTTACTCTCAAATCTTGGTAAGTTTTTGGTTAAATTAAGACCTATAATTTGCCTTAATTGAATGATTGAGTTGACAATTATCTGGGGTATGGTGTTTAGACACAAAACTCCATATTGAATATAATTTGTGTTAGTTAAAATTAGGTTGCCCATATTTGAATTGTTGATTAAGCCCGGAATTAGGCACTTTGGCCTTGTATGAAATGTTTTAGATAGTTGTTTGTGCCTATTGAGTCCCTTACCATGTGTGATTGAATGATCATGTTTATGAATTAGTGGTTGATGATATAGGTGCATGATTTTATTGAAACTAATCATAGGTGGTCGGAATTGTAGGATCATTCATGCTTAATTACTTTTGCTGGGGTGTATGTGTGTGGAACATGTTGGGTGTAATGGTTGTAATGTGCAAATCATGTGCGTGCGTGTGTTTTTCCTTCAATATTGGTAGTTGTGTGTTGAAAGAGTCATTTGGATCTGTGTGATGGGCTCAGACACTCAAGTGGCTGAGTTTTGTAGTTCACGAGTGGCTTTTACTGCTCATGGATTATTCCACGAGTCGTAATTGCCCCTCATGCAAGATTCTAGAAACATGATGTTTTTGAGTGTCAATCACATGAGACCTTTTATGAGTCGTAGAACACGTTAAGGCTCATAGATAGGCTATCTTGTAAATTCCTGCCTGAAATTAATTACTCACACTAGAAATCTATACAATCCAATCTAAGACTCGTAAACCACTTTACGAGTCGTACTTGGTCTCGTAGACTTTTCCAGTAGCAAAATTTGTCTGCATCACTGCTTTACAAAAGCTCTTTATGGCTTGTAATATCCACTACTTCCAGTAAAGGTGCTTTCATAAGACCCTTCTGCAAACTAACATAGATGATTTTTGCATCCTAATTCTTGATTTGTGGGGCTAAATAGGGTGCGCATATGTTTGTATTCCAGGTAATATGGCCCCAAAAGCTAGACGCGATAAGATCCAGGCCCAAAAGAGGAGGCTCAGAGATGAGACTTCGGATGATGAGTACGCCACTCAACTGAGTGGCTTACTAGAGATGCTGGATGTCAGTCCAAACCCCAAGGCAACCAAACCACAGACCAGAGCCGCTGCCAGAGTTGGGCGTACTCAGGCTCTTGTTTCTGGCACTCCCTAGTTTGAGGAGAAGGCAGCGACGAGAGTGGTTTACCATAGAGGACTCCATCTAGAGAGGAGTCCAGCTTTGAGGGAGGCTTTGAGGAGGGATCAGAGACTGAATCTTCCGTCGCCCCTGATCATCACCATCTACACTGAATGCCCTCACTAGCTAGTGGTGCATCAAGGGCATACAGGAGATATATAGAGAAGGCATGAAGTCAAGAGAGTGGGGTAAGCCATCTAGCTCCATCTATGAGAAGCCTTAAGTCATATCTGAAATACTCGATAGTGTCCCTAGATCTCCAGGATATGACGATAGGGTATGGGCTTTTGTGGCTCACACATGCAATTGGATGATACTCCCTGACCATGGTAAGGGAGTTAATGCCTCTTATGTAGCCACGATCCAGATTAGTCTTCCCAAGGGGAAGAAGCCCCTCGCTCAGCCCAGTCTGATCGAGACGAGAGTGAGGGTATGACATATGGATATATCAGAGACTACCATCTGTCATATGTTATTTGGCCCTAAGTTTGCTACCCCCAGGTCCACCGCTGAGTTCGACTACAAGGTAGGGCAGATGAGGGACCCATTTTTTATGAAAGATCGAGAGCAATGAGCCACTTTGATGAGATATTGTTTATTATTCAATATCAACTTTGTTGGATAAGATGTTTAAAGAATTACCTTATGAACCTCAAAGTTCTCATCTCATGCTGAAAGGATGCCATTACTTAATATTCTCTCCGTTTCATTTTATTTTTAT
>JAPFFP010008061.1:0-17444 GCA_026153255.1 Solanum medicagineum
TTGATAAAATGTCCGGATGTGGTTTCTTGAGGAGTTGAAGGTCCAAAGCATGAGATATGATATGAATGAATATATGATGATTAAATGAGTTTATGTATATGATATGTTCTATACAAAATGTTGCATTAAACAATGCCCAATCCGGGGGGACTAAGAACCCAGATAACCTAGATGGTGGTTTGTACTCATCAACCCAGGGAAGGGTTTGTACTTTTCCACCTGGTGATAAGACGACATCATCACTAACCTAGATGGGGTTTTAAAATCATCAACCTAGGGAAGGGTTTATACTTCTCCACCTTGGTGATGGGGCAGCATTATCACCAACCTAGATGAGGGTTCATACTTATCCACCTAAATGATGGGACAGAATCATCACTAACTTACCAAAGAGTTGTACATTTGGAAATCTACCTTGGTCTCTTCTACACATATGATATTCTATATGAGAATGATTACTTAAGCATGTTTTACTTATGCATTGATCATGCATGTCATATTGTTATAGTATGCCTATTTCCTATTGTTATGCATTTTGATTATAATGCTCAATTCTTGTTTGCATTGCATCCTACATACTTAGTACATTCAAACATACTAACGCATACTCTATGCCTATGTGATGTCACCATGTAGGAACCAGTCCCCAAGTTGATCCTCCTCCTCCTCCATGTGGCTAGTTCGATGCTATTCAAGCTAGTTGGTGAGTCCTCCACTTCGGGGACCTTATCTATGTTTCTCCTATTATGTATTGAGATATTCTTCTTTATTATCTATTTTGACTATTAGGGTGAGCCTAGTTACTTTGTCTTCGCCCCCGCTCTTATCTATGTATAGAGGTGCTTGTTGGACATGTTATGTATCTATGATATGTGCTTGACACATGTCTCTTGATTTTGATGATATGGAAGTGTTTTCCCTTCACCCCGGTTTCCCATTCTTTTATCACTCGATGCTGGCTTTATTTCTTCCATGACCAACGATGTGTAATGATGTTCTAAGAGGCTTGCTTGGGGTCCCTTCGGGTTTCCCATATGATGTGTCACGTCTAGGCCTTATGCTTGGGTCATGACAAACTTGGTATCAGAGAACTAGGTTGATTGATCCTCAAAGTTCAACACACTGCGTCGATTAGAGTCCTAGTCAAGGTTGTGAAGTGGGCCATGACTATGAATGGGAGGCTATGAGACATTTTGGGAAATGTTTCCCTTCTTCATGTTCTAAGTCGTGCTATCGAGTTGTGGTAAGTATTTTTCCCCTAATGATTGTTCTTTTATATGCTAGATCATGCCAAACACTCGAGGACGAAGAGACCAAACTCCCAAGGAGCAACCTAACAATGGTGAGCTCCGGGATGCTCTCACTATGCTTGTCCAAGTTGTGGCCAACTAAGTCAATCTAGGGACCCAAGCCCCTGATGCTACTACCCCGGGAGCTAGGGTAAGGGATGTCATAAGGATGAATCCTTTGGTGTTTTATGGCTCAACTTCATAAGGATGAATCCTCCGGTGTTCTATGGGTCAAAGGTGGATGAAGACCCATAAGAGTTCATTGATGAGGTCTATAAGATCTTGAATATCATGGGTATTGGGACGAATGAAAAGGTAGAGTTGGCAGCGTACCAACTCAAAGGGGTAGCTCAAATATGGTATGACCAATGGAAGTGTGATAAAGGGATTGGTAATATGGTGCTTGGGTAGGAGTTCAAATTGGCTTCCCTTAACCTTGGTTTCGTATTCTTTTATCTCTTAATGCTTGCTTTATTATTTTCTCTACCAAGGATGTGTAATGGTGCTCTAAGAGGCTTACTTATGGTGTCTTTGGGTTCCTCTTGCACCATGTCACGTCTAGGCCCTACACAATCTCCATGGCAAAAAAATCATATAGCGGCTCCAAAGGTGTAGACTCTAGAACTACAATTGGTGTCGCTAGTGAGGAAGTCATGCCAACCCTATGTTTTGCAATCTCCTCTTGTATGGCTAACAGATCTGATGGCCGAGCCTCAGCTAGCCTCTTCTGTACCCATTCCTCAAAGGCGTTAATGTAGATATCAACCGTAGAAGCACGCTCCTAAATAGTAGATATGGTGAATGCCTTGCATCACTCCTCCGAGTCCACAACAGTCTGCCAGACCTATGGCCTGAGATATTGAATAAATCGAGACATGAACTGATAACTACTGCGCCATGGCCTGAATAGAAATCACGAACATGTGAACCATGCCAAGTGTGGAAGTCTGTGATGTAGAAGCCTCTCGTGCAGGAGCATCTATAGAGGGACCCCCCTCAACAACGACTGCCTCAGGCTGCTAGGGTATCTCATTAGTAGTAGCAGATGGAGTAGTAGTGGAGGAAGTCATCGAACCCTCCTGTGGTGGCTCAGGAGCAAGCATCTCAGGCATAGGAGGAGGCTATGTCCTCTGAAGTACCATAGGATTCTCATCAGCCTTTATCAGGATGGGATCTAGAGTGAGTAGGGTCAATACCAAGTGGTCATGATGATGTAATATATGCACTTTGATGCGATGAAGAGTCGGAAGATCCACGAAATCAAAGTGGACCTCTTGAGCGCCGACCCATGAATCTTCTCCACTGTCATTTGGGCCCAATCAATCTCGTAGCCAGCCAAGATGCTGGCAACCAGTATCGCTTGCTCTGGAGTGAGTGTGTTATCTGCTAGTGTAGTCCAGATGCGAGTCCTAACGATCGCCCATCAAAATATGGCGAGAAAAGACCTTAACAGTAGGCTCCGTATGTGTGGTGAGCCAAGCAGGTTCTGGACCCCACTCGGTAGTGTGACTGGCCATTCATCTCAGTAAAGATGTCCTCTGCACTAGATCCTTCATGAATAATGAATTTTTGGCCTACCCCAACCTTTGATCAAACTCAACTATCGACCTTGGGGCTCGGTACATGGGAACGAACAATACACGACAGATCATCTCCTTTGAAATATCGACCAGCCGCCCTCTTACTAGTACCTCTCTCAGGCAGCATGACAGGTGTCTTCCCGTTGGGAAGATCACGAAGAATGGTGGCTGCATAAGTTGTATAGAACTCTTGCACCATAAGCACGACATATCTTCCAACCTTATCTGCCAACCACTTGAGGCCATATCGTGTTATTGTGTCCTCCAGTCTTGGGATACGACTCAATCTATCGTGAATTAATCGGGGCTCCTCATATATCAACTGTACAAGATTGTATTTCCCCTTTGGCTGCATACCCTATGTACAAGTGGACTCCATCCTATCAACACCCCACGGGGAATAATAGGGTTCGGTACTGAAGAAGATGATAGGGCAATTGAAGACTGGGTAGCTCGTTTATCCTGGTAGCCTTCCTCGAAACTAGACTTCGTGCCTGAAGGAGTTATCTGGGGTGGACCATCATCACTCTCATCATTGCCTTCCTCCTCAATCTAGGATAGACTATCAACTTTAGCCCGAGTTTGTGTTGCTTTTGCTACAGCTCTAGTTTGAGGCACCTCAGCGTCTAGGTCTGGACGAATATTAACAACCTCCAATGGCTCGTCATCCGAATGCTCCTCCTCTGTACGCTCATCAATGAACTTCTTTCTAAATGTCTCAAACTTTGAGCATTTTCCCTTTGGGGCCATATTTCCTACAAATCAATATAGGTAAATGATAATTAGCCCGAACAATCAACAAATGAAAAACAACAAAAATGCATTGGAACAGTTGTAGTCAGGTACCACGAGGGCCAGTTATGACTCGTAGTTGGAACTATGAGTCGTAAAGTAATCCTGTAAACTAGAAGTGCACAATAAAATATAACACTAGAAGATCATACAGAACCCAGTTATAACTCAAAACTTGGATTATGGTTCATAAATAGGTTTTGTATAAAGTTCTAGGGAGCAAATTTAACACAGGCAAGAGTCCACGAGACCTATCTCTGACTCATAAAGTGATCTACGACTCATACAAGGTATCATATGAGGAATATTCAACAAATAATATCATTATAAGTTCCCACGAGGGGAAATTATGACTCGTAAACTCATCTACAAGTCGTAAAAGACCCTTGTGACAAAGACTCTCCAGGTACCTTATGTACCTCAATTTATCACATGGACCCTACGAATGATTCAAATACTATCCTAACATTATCATAGGAAGTACATGAACACTCAAATGCTAAGCACAAATTAAACCGTTCCCTAAATATGATTTCAAAACAAATTTGCCCCATTGAAAAAGGTTTAGCAATCAATACCCCATAATGTCATTCTTCCCCAAATTCATTCAAACCAATACCTATAGCATCACCCACTTAGTAACACATAACACTCGCTTAATCACAGTCAAATTCACTTGAGGGTATAGATTAAAGGCATCACAAACATTAAGCACCCCATATTTCTGACTAAATCAATATAACCCAAACATAATCATACCCCTATGCAATTGATAGTCAATCAACATTAATGAACAAATTTCAACCATTCACTCAAACAAGGGACATGATATCATGAGCATTCATCTACAATATCAAGGATTTAGTGCATCACTTAGGGCATAAATAATCAATGCAACTTTTGGTCACCCTAGCCTCTCATTCACGACTCACATCCAAGCAATAATAGCATGATGAACTACCTACTCACTCATAATCATCAACTCCAGTAATCACAAACAAGACAAATTTAGACGTTAAAACTAAACCAAGAAACTTACCAAGTATATAGATGAAGTTGAGAGAGAAAAGTGAGATGAATGCTCAAAACCCCTAGTCGCCGGAATATTTTGCCTAAAATAGGATTGGTACCATGGAAAAATGGTCGGAAATAATGGGGAACAAGATTTGAAAAATATTTCAATCAATTTAGGGTAAAAGTAGGGTAAAAATAATTTTGACCCCCTTTTAAACATTACCGAGATAATGTTATAAATTGATTTTGTCAGGTCTACGAAAATCTGACTACGAGTCGTAGCTTGGTCTACGACTCGTAAGTCTTGGTCTCATTGACCACTTCAACACTTAGAATAGTTCAAAAACATACCTGGGTTCTACGGATCCCATTCTTGACTCATAGTATGGATTACGATTCATAAAGTTGGCCCGTAGATGGAGTGCACACTTACCCTGCTCACTGTAACTCTCTACGAGATAAGATTACGAATCATAAAGTGCAACATGACGCGTAAGCCTAGTCATAGAGACTGCATCAAATGCAATTCTTAGCAAAACTTGAAATCTTTGTCTTGAACCTGTATACTCTTCCTCAAATGCACTTGCACCTTACATGCAACAAACCCAATGTCAAAAATATCAATGAAAGCACAAAAAAACAATCAACTCAATAATTTCAAGAACATACAATAAACTCAAAACTAAGCTAGAACATCAAAATGCTTGGGTTGCCTCCCAAGTAGCACCTGATTTATTGTCGCGGCATGAATTAGAAAACTTGATACTCAGAATTCCTCAACTTTTGGCGATTCCTTGTCACCAAACTTTGCTTCTTTCCTCATGCCACTCTGAATTTGCTCTACTTGTGCTGATACAAGTCTGAACTGGCTATTAAGTTATTGAATTGCCATCGAATATTGGTCAATATTGTAGTTTATTTTTATAATATTGAACATAATCTCTCTTAATATCTCCTCTTGTGTATTTTCCATCTCTACCAACTGGGCAAACATATCTTTTAACTCTAGAACTTCTATTTCCTTTATAATGATGATGTAGTAGCCTGAACCAGCTGCTCCTCCCACAACCTTCCTCACGGCATGCATCCTTGATGTTGTAGCTTCCCTGACTACCCTTTGTAATGTTTACATATTGCTTCTGTTTCAATAGCCTTTCTAGATCTGATTTGTTTTGCTCAAGCATATGAAAGATTTCTACATTTATTTTGGCTTGTTTAGAGTTCCTATTAGAATTATCCATGTAACTAGTTGGTTGCACGAGTATAGTTCTATATACACAATGAATACCAGCCAATTTGTCCAACTGCTCAGCAACTTCTGCAAATAGTTTTCCTAAGATTGAATCTCCCATAATAGTATTTGCATATACTTGATTATATAAGTTTAGTGCTCAATAGAAACTTGCTACTATTGTTGACTCTGAAATGCCATGGTCCGGAGCACTCTTCATGTATCCTTTGAACCGCTCCCATGTCGAAATGAGTGAATCACCATGGAATTTCTAAAAGCTAATGGTTGGATCCCTCAGTTTAAACTTGTTTGATCTAACAAAGAACCTTTCCAAGTAGGCCTTTTGCAACCCCAACCAAATAGTGATCACACTTTGTGAAAGTTCATACCACCACAATGCAACATTACCCGTAAAAGATAATGGGAAGACATAAAGTCCCATAGCATCCATAGACAGATGTTGTGTGCCCATTACACTCCTGCAAACATATGCAGCGTTTTGCATGTGGTCATGTAGATCCTCAGATGGTAGTCCCAAAAACAAAGCATGGTTTTGCAACATCTGGAGTAGCTCACTAGAAATAGTGAATTATGAATCGGCCGATAGAGGCGGCAACACAATAGCTCCCATGATGTTAGCATTTTCTTGGGCCATTCTTCTTGTAACCCACTGTATCTCTAAATTAATTGGAGCTAAGCGAAGGCCTTTACTCTTTGTATTGGTCATACAACACCTAGTATACCCTGTAAAGAAACTGAACCACCAAAAACAAAAACAAAAGTAAAAATACAAGAGAACTATGAAATTAACATTTGATTTATACTACTAGTGAATCCAATCAAAGTCTCGCCATATTCCACGGCAATGGTGCCCATTTTCTTAGATCACGCTCAAGATACACCTCTTTTTGAAGTAAAAGTGATCGTCAAATTAATAAACCTAACCAAGGTTAGGGTCGAATCCCACAGGGAATATAGGACTTTGCAATTTGGTTCACCAATAATCAATTCAAGAATTAACTAACTCAATTCCTAGAAAAGGAGGATTTGCAATGATTGATAGGAAATTAAATTAACTAACTAAAATTAGAAGGCAAGCAATAATGGAGAGAAACTTGGGTATTGTGTTCTCCATGATTCATGATGTGCTATCAAAATGCAACATATTTGATACCTAAAACCTAGGATTTTGTGTGTTCTCAATGCGACTTTTATGGTTTTTATATGTTTTTGCAGAAAATACAGGTTGACTTAATTTTTGAAAAAGTTGTAGATTTTGCTGATTTTCAAGACATACAGACTCTACTACTAGTTGTAGCCCAAGCTACAAGTCGTAGAGGCACTCTCATATCAACTAAAAGTGCTAAAAAATAAAATCTAATAATTTGAAGTTCATCCATACGAGTTCAAGATACGAGTTATAGTCCCTTATATGACTGTAAAAGGTGGCCTCGTAGCAATTGACGGTGTTGGTCAAAATTGGACCAAGAAATGAATGTGTGAACTACAAGAAGGAATTACAAGTCATAAACCAGACTATGACTCGTAGAGGTGTATCATAGCAGTGAATTCCAAAATATCAAGTGCTGATCATGAAAGCCCGACTAGGACTCATAGGGCACACTACGAGTCATAACTACGAGCTATAACAGATTCCAACTAGTATTTTTTTTATTTAATTTAGGGATGCATTTGTAAATCTACTATAAATAGTATATTTTAGGGTTTTACCATCAGTGTTTGGGTCATTCACAGTTTTTTATTATAGAGAGAGTATTGTAGAGAGAAAATAGTGAGTAGAATTTTAGGGTTTTCTTTAGAGACTCAAATTTGGAGTTTGGATTCACTTGTGGATTAATGTCATCATTCAAGCTTGTGATTCTAATTGAAAAGTGGGTTTTGTTGTTCTTCAATTTTTTTAAGTAAGAAATCTACCATGTCTTCTTTATTCATTGTTGATTTTTTGCCCAAGCCATGAGTGGTTAAACCCCACAACTTCGGGTCGTGGGAACCATGAGTAACTAACTTAGAAAACTCGGATTATTTGCACTTCTTGAGTTGGGTATTTGCATGTATTATCCAGTTTCCTTCATTTTTCATGTTGTTCAATGGTGGCCATTATTGAATCCCGCCTAGTGTCATGATACCGATCCGGGTAGTGATGAATAGGAAAAGGAAATGGGTAATAGAATTTGATGGATGTCTTCTTATCTAATCAACCAAACCCGGCCAAGGAGAATTTGACTGGCACAATGGGTAGTGGTTAGTTTGGCACACTATGGTATCCATCCAAGTGCCATAGTGAAGTTTGACCTTCACCTTCAGAAGAGTCTGCAGTTTAGTTTAGCTTTACACTATGAAAGCAATTTTCCAAGTTGTTTTCCAATTTGATTGTCTCTCCATTTTATTAGTTTAGTTTAATTTTCTATCAAACATTGCAAAACCCTCCCCTTCCTTGAGAATTATGTTCTTTGATATTTGAATTGATTGTTGGTGAATCAAAGTGGCAAAGCTCCATATTCCCTTGGGATTTGACCCTAACCTTAGTTACGTTTTTTACTATTGATGATCGCTTTATCCTCAAAGTGAGAGGTACTTTATGACCGTATCAAAATTAATGGCGCTGTTGCCTGGAATAGGGCGATGCTTTGATTTGGTTTCACTAATAGTTAATTTAAGTGTTGACTTTTTAATTCTCTTGTACTTTAATTTTATTTTTGTTGTTTAGTTTCTTTTTCAAGGTATACTAAGTATGTATACCCAACACAATGAGCCAAGGCATACCCTTAGCTACAATTAATCTTGATATCCAACGTGTTGCAAAGAGAATGGCCCAAACAAACCCGAATATTGCAGTTGATAAAGACATGGACTGATGTTGGTAGAGAAGATAATCCACCACCAAGGGATTTCAACAAGACTGCTTATGGATGGAACCAATATCGGTTGAATCCCATTACCATGGACGTCACAGGAGCTATAGTGTTGCCACCATTACAGGCCAACCTATGTTCATGGTGTCAAGTGGATTACTCCAAGCGCTTTAGAATCGTGGTTTATTTGTAGGGTTACCTTCTGAGGATCCTCACAACCATCTTCAAAATGTTGCTTTTGTGTACTAGAGCATGATAGGTACGCAGAATCTTTTTGTTGATGCTGTTGGGTTACGTGTGATTCCTCTATCTCTTACTAGTAGTATAGTAGTATGGTTATCAAAAGTCCTACAGAGCTCAATCACCAGTTGGGCAGAATTGCAAAGAGCCTTTTGGGAGAGATACTTTCCAAGGTATAAGAAGCTCAAACTTAAGGATCAAATCAATAACTTTGAGCATTTGCTAGGTGATTCCATTAGAACAATGTGGGAGAGGTTTACCAAGTGTTTGAGATTGGTTCTAGACCATTACATGAGGAAGATGCCTTGGTGGATATTTTCTATCGGGCTCTTGACGAGAATAGTCAAGTGTGTGTTATACCATCATGGGAGGCATGTTCTTAGATCAACCATTCACAAGAATAGCAGAAAGGATGGAGCAAGTAGTTAATATTAACAGAGCATGGGGACAAAGGGAGAGAGCTTCTACAAGGAGCTCATGTGTGGTTAATATTAGTTTAGAGGAAACTAGAATCAACGAGGATATCATGCAACAACTAGCTTAACTACACACAAGTATGGACTTGGTGTTAAGCAAAATCATGAGAGAGTTCATGTTGTAGTTCACCAACTTCCTAGAGCACTCATGTATGAGTAACACTATCATGATGAAGATGCTAGCTTTGTTAGAGATAAAGCAGTGGGTTTTTGAAACAACGCCCAAGCATCCAATCCGAGCTATTGGCATCAAGGTTTCAGAAATCAAGGTCAGAACTACAACCGAAAGGGTGCATATAGATGTAAGAGTGCTGGCTATTTTGAGAGAGATAAGGTTCCTTCAGCTGAGTGGGGTCGAAGAGATGGGTATAGGAATAGTTCTTATGTGCCTCCTCATAACCGAGATGTAGGTTTTAGAAATTCAAGGATAGAAGAGATGTTTGATAGTTTGTTAAAGAAAGCGGACAACCAAGATGAGACTCTCAAGGGGATGAAGTCTGACATTTGAATTATTAACCAAAAGATAGAGTATCATTCGGTCGCAATTAAGCAATTACAACAACAATTTGGTCGAGTGTCTACTTAATTAAATCAACGCCAAAAAGGTACATTGCCAAGAAATACAGTCCAAAACCCAAAGAATGAGGGGCATTGTATGATAATCACGAATGGGGAGGTAAGAGCACCATTGACCCTCTTATGCCGATTGAGGAGGTAAGAGCACCATTGACCCTTCTATGCCGATTGAAGTAAAAAATGTGCATCAGAAGGAAACTTTAAAAAGGGGTGTCATTGAGGGAGATGGTTGTGTAAAGAATAGGGAAGGTGAAGCGTTCAACAAGTTGAGAAAGTATAAGACTGTTCCAACACCTCCTCCCCCTTTATCTCAAATAACCAAGAAGATGGGAGGAGAAAAGTAAGCTCAAGCACTTCCTGGCAATGCTCAAGAAGTTATCGATAAACATCCATTCAATTGAAGCCTCTAAGAAGATGTCGGGTTATGCAAGGTACATGAAAGTCTTGGTTACAAAGAAGCGAATGGTAAGTCAATATCTTTCTAGAGATCTTCAACATTGTAGTGGAATCACTACCAAGTCATAGGTTCAGAAGCGTGAAGACACAAGTGCTTTGACTACAACATGCACTATCAGAGAGGTGTAATTTGCTAGAGCACTTTGTGATTTGGGTGCTTGCATCAACTTAATGGCACTGGCCATCTTCAAGAAACTCGGTTTGGGAACTCCTACTCCTACAAAGATAAAGTTATTAATGATAGATAGAACAATCAAGAAACTTGTGAGAGTATTTTATGATGTTTTGGTAAAGGTAGACAAATTTATATTTCCTGTAAATTTTGTTATACTTGTCTGCAAAGTTGATTTTGCAGTTCCTGTTATTTTGGGGAGGCCTTTCTTAGCTACTGGTCGCACTCTAGTTGACATGGAGAAAGGGCTACTCACTTTCAGATTTGGTATAAAAGAGGTCGTGCTCAATGTTTGTTAAGAAGTAAGGAAGGACTATGACTCGAGGGTGGTTTCAGTGATAGAGACTGTTTATGATGATGAGTAATAGGTACCTACTAAGCTACGATTAGGTGTTGACACTTTGGAGGTAGTTTTGATGAACTTTGATATTGACAGTTTCCTAGGTTATTAGGAGACAGTAAATGCTCTAGGGGTTTCATTTGGCTCTATACCCCAAATAAAGTTGTAGCTAAATTTTCAGAACCGGGAAACACCACCCACAAAGTCCTCTATAGAAGTGCCACTGGTGTTAGAGTTGAAAGCACTTCCATCACATTTTAAGTATGCATTTATGGGAGGGAGCGATACTTTGACAGTCATCATAGCTGCGAATTTGAGTGATGAGCAAGCAGATGCCTTTGGGATAGTGCTCAAGCAATTCAAAAGGTCTAATGGATGAACTGTTGCAAATATTATTGGTGTTTCTCCACGGATATGCACTCACAAAATTCAGTTAGTAAACGACTACAAGCCTAACATCGAGCATTAAAGTCATCTGAATCCTCCTATGCAAGAGGTGGTTTGCAAGGAAATCATCAAGTGGATAGATGCAGGAGTAATCTACCCGATTGATGATAGTGAATTGGTGAGTCCGATACAGTGTGTTCCAAAGAAAAGGGGTATCATAGTGGTGCCCAATGCTAAAACAGAATTGGTTCCTATGAGACCAGTCACCAGATGGAGAGTGTGTATGGACTATGAAAAGCTCAACGCCTTAACAGAGAAGGATCACTTTCCTATGCCATTCATGGATCAGATGCTCGATAGACTTGTAGAAAAAGCATGGTATTATTTCCTTGATGAGCATTTTGGCTATAATAAGATTATCAATCCCCCAGAGGATCAGGAGAAAACCACTTTTACATGTCCCTATGGCACCTTCACATTTAAAAAGATGCAATTTGGGTTGTCTAATGCTCTAACAACATTCCAAAGGTGCATGATGTCCATTTTCTTGTATATGGTGGAAAACACTATTGAGGTCTTCATGGATGATTTCAGCATGGTTGGATACTCATTTGAGGATTGCTTGGCACATTTGCTTAATGTTGTACAGAGATGTGTGGAAAGTCATTTGGTGCTAAACTGGGAAAAATGCTATTTCATGGTTAAAGAGGGTATTGTGTTGGGCCATAGAATATCCGGTAAAGTCATTGAGGTCGACGTGGCTAAGGTTGAAGTATTCGAGAAGCTTCTACTACCCATCTCAATCAAGGGTATTAGGAGTTTCTTGGGCCATGTCGGATTCTATAGAAGGTTCATAAAAGAGTTCTCTAAAATGGTGAACCCATTGTGCAAGTTATTGGAGAAAGATGACAAGTTCGTGTTTGACGATGCATGCATGCAAGCCTTTGAAGAGTTGAAAAAGAGATTGATCTCGGCATAAATTATTATAGCTCCTGATTGGTCCAAGCCCTTTGAGATAATGTGTGATGCAAGAGTGGTTGCTCTAGCTGTGGTATTGGTACAATGCAAGGAGAAAGTCGTACATCCCATATATTACACCAACAAAGCCCTAAACATGGCTCAAAAGAATTACGTCATAACAAAATAAGAGTTACTTGCAATGGTCTTTGCCTTCAAAAAGTTTCGTTCAGATTTATTGGGACCCAAAGTGATAGTGAACACAGACCACTCAGCACTAAAGTATTAGATGGCCAAAAAGGATGCAAATCCAAGGTTGATAAGATGTGTAATTCTTTTACAAGAGTTCAACTTCAATGTTATCGACAGGAAAGGGTCAATAAAGCAAGTTTCGGATCACCTATCCAGATTGAAAGATGGGGAAATGATGCAATTTGATGATGGTCTTGAGATAAATGACTCTTTCCCTAATGAAAGAGTGTTGGAAGCATCACATGACCTTATACCTTGGTTTGGAGATTATGAAAATTATCTGGTGAGTGACATTATACCTCCTGACTTAAACACACATCAAAGATGGAAATTTATGCATGATGTGAGGAAGTTCTTTTGGGATGACCCATATTTATTCCCTGTTTGTGCTGATGGGAGTATCCTTCATTGTGTCCCTCAGGTGGAAATGATGAGCATACTTGAAGCATGCCACTCGTCACTAGTGGGTAGGCATCATAGTGGGATTTGAACAGCCCAAAAGATTTTGCAATATGGGTATTATTGGCCCACAATCCACTAAGACGATCATGACTATGCAAAAGCTTGTGATAGGTGCCAAAGAGAAGGTGGACTCACATGCAAACATGAGTTCCCTCTAAATCATATTTTGGTGATTGAATTATTTGATATATGGGGGATAGATTTCATAGGTCCATTTATTAGCTTGCATGGGAACAAGTATATCTTGGTTGCTATGGATTATGTCTCCAAGTGGGTAGAGGCTATTGATCTACCTAAGAATGTAGGTAAAAGCGTTACAACATTCCTCAAAAGGAACATCATCTCGAGAGTTGGTACTCCTCGGGCTATCATCAGCGATGGAGGTTCTCACTTTTGCAACAGACTCTTTAAAGCTCTTCTAGAAAAGTATGGGGTGAAACATAGAGTGGCGATACCTTATCATCCTGTCACGACCCAAGCCTAGGGCTTAGACATGACATGGCGAATGGGAACCCTAAGGGACCCCAAACAAGCCTCTTAGCATATCATTCACACATCCTTGGTTGCGGAAGCAAATTAAATAATACAAGAGATTAAATAAAGGGAAACAGGAATAAGGGAAGTCTTGATATTCATAGAAACATGAAAGATTCAAGCTCATAGCATAAGTACATCAATTATCCAACAAAACCTCTAACATGGAATGGAGCGAGCGCCAAGACACTTTCCGGGCTCACCCTCATAGTATCAAATATTCAACATAAGAAAATATCAAATAGCAAGAGTAACATAGATAGCGTCCTCGGACTTGAGGACTCACAAAAGCTTATCTCCAAGGTACTGAACTAGCCACATAGAGGATGATCTAGAGGTGCTCCAGTCTCTAAATGGTAATATCATGTAGGCATAGAGTATGCATTGGTACGTTTTAATATAGTAAGTCTGTAAGATGCAATGCAACAAGACATAAGTCATTATAGTCAAAATGCACAATCATAATCCATAGATACGTATAATATCAATATCGCATGCATGATCAATGCTTGAAGTAAAATAAGCTTGTAAATCATATAACTTGCATAGTAAGTATCACATGTGGAAAGAGACAATGATCAACATAGACCAAGCAAACTACTACTTAGGATCCAAGGCATGTCACCCCCTTGTAATGTGATTGAGGTACTCACCCATCAACAAGGTGATTGGGCATGTCACCCCCAACAAGGTGATTGAGATACTCACCTTTCTATAAGGTGATTGCGGATGTCACCCCCCAAAATGGTGATTGAGGTACCCATCCCTCAACAAGGTGATTGGGCATTCACCCCTCTAATAAGGTGCTCGAGTAGCCTCCTCATAACAAGGTGATTAGGTGTGTCACCCCCAACAAGGTGATTGAGGTTTGTCACCTCTCAACATGGTGATTGGTCATGTCACCGCTAAAAAAGGTGATTAAGGCATACCACCCCCTCAACAAGGTGGTTGGCCATGTCACGCCCCAACAAGGTCTAATCTACTTGCAACATCATAGATACTTTTCACGAATTGAATGCATACATACAAGCCCTTAATCATCATAAAGTCACTTGACTTAATAGATCATCAAAAACTTGAGAATCCTTGTCAAGGCATTTTATCAAACACTTGGCGGATTCGTAATGCTTGTTCAAAATCATGCAAATCAAGAGTGAAATAACATAAAAAAAACTCAATGTAAATAAATCCACCAACATATAGTAAAATCCTCATGTAGGATACCTTGAGATCCATAATCAAATCTCATAATATATCATAGTTCATAGCTCAAAACATGCCTATTTACTTACATCACGATCGACTAGATAGACAAAACCAATTCATAGTATAAGCTTAAAATAGATAGACATGCATAATCAATCAATATTTCATAAAACCCCAACATAATTTATGCTTATATTTCATAATAATGGATACTCAAAAGTAAAACAACAAAAACATGCAATTTTCATAAAAAGGAAGCTTGGACTACATGGGTGAAAGGACCCAATAGATGAAACCCAATTTCCTAAATTTGTGGATTCCTTGATGTAAACTTAGAAGGAGGCTTGAAGCTTGGATTGAATTCTTCAAATCCAATATGAGCTTGAAATCCTTGGATTTGGGATGAGAATTTTGATAAAATGTTGGAAAGGTTTTAGAGAGGGTTTTTGAGTGATATAGAGTTGAAAAATGGCTAAGTATGGGATATTTCACGTGCAAATAGGCATGGTCAAGGACCCCAATAACCTTAGGCCAAAATAGAAAATTAAGGAAAAACCAACACTAGTCTGCGATGGGTCCGTGTTGTGGACCAATCGCATACAACTACTGTTTTCATGAAATTAGCAAAAATTATTTTTCACTACAGGTCTTCTAAAATCCCGGTTATACCCATTGCCCACTCAATTTTACACTCTAATCAAGAATATGAAGTCGTACTTTTGATATCACGCATGAATTTTGAGATATATGGAAACTACAATTATGGGCATTTCTGAAGCCTTTGAGGAAAGGAAGAGGAGGCCTAGGAAGGGTTTTATATTTCATGGGTTGCTATTCCGTGTTGCATGCTTGGGTTCCTTCATTCATTCTCTTCTTGCGGTTCCCATTTTCCACCTTTTACATAGGGGGATCTATCGTTCTTTTGCCACTGCTATTCATTACAACCATGAAATGCCCTTCATTTTTAGGATTTTGAACCATATTGCTTGGTAAGATGCCCTTTTGGTGTTGGTTTAATTGTTAAAACACTTGCCCATTGTTGTTCAAGTTGCTTGATTGCCACTAGTGAGACTCTATTTTTTAGTTAATACATGAAATATCTTCTTTCATTCCCTTTAGAGTCTCATCTTGGTGATCGGCTCGTTTAAACAATTTTTCAAACATATCTTCAATCCTTGAATTGCTCGATCCAGCATCACGATTATGTGGTGGCTCATAAGGACCATTCCTGTAGCCCTCTCTTCTTCCCCATTCTGCATTTGTCACTGTTTCTCTTTCACAGTATCCACCCAAGTTATCTCTATACGTTCCTTCTCGATTGAAGTTCCGACCTTGATTCCCGAAACTTTGCCTCCAATAGTCCGGATTGGACCCATGGGAGTTATTCCGGAAACCTGCCACTTGGTTGCTCAGATAACATGCATCGTCATCAAAGAATTTATCATCATAAATAGGAGTAATTAGGGGTTGTTAAGCTATTGCCTTCACACTAGCTTAGTTTTTCTTCAAAACCAAATCCATGCTCGTATGGTGTTGATCAAGTTGGTCCATAATCTCTTCATTCACTTTAGCCTACTCACTCTTTCTGGTAACCGCACAAGAACTCTTTGTATTACTACGCTCACTCTGACCCCATGCTTTGTTGGTCTTCACCACTTGTTCCATTCTTTCGATCACTAGCTCAAATGGTTGATCGAGAAAAACACCTCCTATGATCGTGTTGGCACAAGCTTTGCTATTATCATCAAGTGCTCTATAGAAGACCTCGACCAAAGTATCATCAACAATTTTGTCATCAGGGACCATCCTCAAGCATTTGGTGAGTCTCTCCTATGTAGTGCTAAGAGAGTCTCCAGGAAATTGCTCGAAGTTGTTAATTTGGTCCTTAAGCTTCAGCTTCGTCGACCTTGGGAAATATATTTCTAAGAACACCCTCTGCAGCTCAGCCCAACTCGTGATGGTACCCGAGATATCTCAGACAACCATACAACTTCATTGCCAATTAGTGACAATGGAAACACTCTCAATCTAATAGCATCAATACAAATATTTTGTGTACCAATGACACTTTTGCACACGAACACGAAATTTTGGAGATGATGGTAGGGATCCTCTGACATTAGCCCTGTGAATAGGCCACGATTTTGGAGCATCTGGAGCAATCCACTTGATACCTCGAACTTAGCATATGCCGGTAGATGGAGCTGTACTATAGAACCAGTAACATCCATCACCATAGGGTTTAATCGGTATTGATTCTAGCCGTAAGCATTTGTATTGAAATCTATAAGGTGTGGCCAATTAACCTTTGGTAGTGGATTCTCCTCTCTTCCTAAGTCTTCCTTATTCACTTGCATATCCTCCTCAACCTTAATGTCCTCATTCACTCGAGCCATCCTTCTTGGTAGTCAATGGATCTCCTAATTTAGTGGAGCTAAGGGATTGCCTTGGCTCCTTGTGTTAGGCATATAACCTATTATACCCTGCAAAAGAAATCAAACAACAAAAACAAAAACAAAAGTAAAGTACAAGAGACTCAAGAAATTAACACTAGAATTAACTAATAGTGAAATCAAATCAAAACCTAGTCGTATTCCCCGGCAATGG
>JAPFFP010008071.1:0-17444 GCA_026153255.1 Solanum medicagineum
ACTATGAAGTGATCTTTGTCTATTGAGACTATACATGATTCAAGCTATGAAATCTATGAACTATTGTGAAGTTTTGACATGATTTACAAGTTACCCATGATGAGGTTTTACCGTGATGTAGGTGGGATTATTTACGTAACTTTATGATGCATTGAGTTCACTATTCCATGATCTATACTCTTGCATTTTGGATGATTTGAACATGTACTCGTATGTGCCCACGAAGTGTTCGATGAAATGTTAAGTCAAGAATTCTCAACTTATTTACATGTTTTATAAGTCAAGTGACTTTATGATGAATATGAGCTATCAATTATGTTATGAATTCATGAAATTATCTATGATTATGCAAGAATGAAGTTAATCCTTATTTTCAAGATTTTACCTCTTGTGAGCCATTCATGTTAAAGCAAGGGTTCATGTACGATTATGATCTATTCTCATGTTTCAAGTTGCACTAACCATTAGAGGTCAAGTATGTTTAAAGAGCTACTCATGTCATGTTTCCATGTTTCTTACAAGTTAGACAAGTTATGATTATTTCAAGTATTCTGTGGGATTAGACTTATCACCAATGGATTGGATGTCGATGTGGGTTATCTTCAAGGGTCCATACTCCACTCCTGAAACTATGTGCCAACATAGGATTATGGTATACCCTTGAAATACTAGTGGATCCATTTAGTGCACTTTATCATGAAATCCACCCTGAATTGGGATGGGTTCCCGTAAGGGGGTTACTTCTCCAAAATCGGACGGGCTCCCGCAAGTGAAGTATGGTTTACCTTGGCAAGTAAACCACCTCTTTGCCTATGAGGGGTAATCATTGTAATTCTAAGTTGTACCTTGCTTGGCCTTATTATTTTTTGGTTGAGGTCTCTTCCCATATATGTATCATGTTCTACGCAAGTTGAATGGTTTATAAACATGTTTTACTTCAAGAATTGATCATGCTTGCCATATTGAGATTATGCTTATCTATTGCCTATTACTATACATTTTGATTATATTGGCTTATGTCTTGTTGCATTAGATTCTACATACTTATTACATTCAAACGTACTAACACATACTTTATAACTACATGATATCACCATCACGGGATCGGAGCTCCTCTTGATCATCCTCCATGTGGCTAGTGAGATTATTCGAAGATAATGTTTGTGAGTCCTCATGTTCAGGGACACTATCTACTTTCTCTTGATATTTCTAAGACTTCTTTATGTTGAACATTTGACATTACGAGGGTGAGCTAGGAAAGTGTCTTAGCCCCAGCTCCATTCCAAGTTTAGAGGTGTACGTTGGATATTATTATGTTATTATGCCATGTGCTTGACTCTTATGCTTGTTTTGTATTCAAAGATTTCCCTTAGTCCCACTTCCCATTTTATATATTTCTTGTTATAATTTACTTTGCTTCTGCGACCAAGGATATGTGATTAATATGCTAAGAGGCTTGTTTGGGTCCCTTCGAGTTTCCATTTGTCGTGTCACGTCTAGGCCCTAGGCTTGGGCGTGAAAGTAGTAGAGGGAATTTTCTTTGCCTTCACTATTCTCTTGAGCTAATAGGGCTCCAACAGACCTTTCATATGCCCCAATGTAGAGTATCAATGGCTTTCTAGGTATAGGGGATGCTAGAACTGGGGGCTTTGCCAGATATGATTTGATACATTTAAACGCTTCGCTACATGTTTAGGCCCACTTAAAAGGAACACCCTTCTTCATAAGATGGCTGAATGGTTGATATCTTCAAACTAGATTTGAGATAAACCTCCTCAGGTAAGCTAACTTTCCTTGAAGGATTTTTAACTCATGAATGTCTCTAGGCTAGGGTATCATCAGGATGGCGTCAAATTTAGCTCAAGAAACTTGCCAGAAGTAACCCCAAAGGCAGACTTCAATGGGTTTATCCTTAGTTGATATCTTCAGAGTAATTCAAACACCATTCTTAAGTCTTTGAAATGGTCGCCCCTCTTACTCGATTTTACCACTAAGTAATGATTATAACATTCAATATTTTTATGGAGTAAGTCATCAAAAATATTCTGCATAGTCCTTTGATATGTGGAACAACATTTTTTAAACCAAAGGCATCACTTTGTAACAATAGATACCTTTAGGGGTGCAAAATGCAATGAGTTTTTCATCCTTTCATGACATACGGATTCGGTTATAACCTGAAGAACCATCCATGAATGACATTACCTCATAACCAGTTGTAGCATCATTTATTAGCTCTAGAATGGGCAGCGAGAATTTATCTTTAGGGCATGCATTGTTAAGATCTTTGATGTCAACACAAAATCGAATTTGGCCATTCTTCTTACTTAGAGGAATAATTCTTAAAATCCACTTGGGGTATTTAACTTAACAAATAAAGCCTACCTCAATGAGTCTGTTGACTTCATTCTCGATCAATGGCAACTCTGGCCTAAAATATCTTTGGGCCTGCTTCACAGTACGAGCACCATTCTTGACTGCCAATTGGTGGTCTGCTATTTTAGGATTTAAGTTACACATTTCCTGGTAAAAGAAAGCAAATACATCCTTATACTCTTTGAGTAAATTCATATAAGCCTTTCTTCATCAGCTTCTAGAGAGGTGCTCAATTTGGACTTAGGTCTTCAACAGTTCCGAGGTTAATTTCCTTCAAAGGATTTATTTGGCTTTCACTCCTCCTTCTAGATCTGGTGGAACATCTCCAGCATCTTTTTCGTCTTATAGGTCATTCTCAATAAATGATATATGGTAACACCAAGCAACGTATTTTGACCCTAAATCAACCTTTTCTTGAGATGAGGCATCGAGCTCTCTCAAATCTACAATATGATACGAGGAGCCTACACTTTTTTCATCTTTCTCATGTTCTTTGGTGTAAAACATGGTGTGAGTCTTTGCTTTTAGTACCTCTTCACATGAAACCATGAGTTCCACTTTTCACTTCATCCTAGAGGGAATTATGCTTTGGATATCCTTTTGGATAAGTGGAGCAAGTATCATCACCCTTATGCAACTTCTCCGATGCTTCTTATTCTCTTTCTTCACTTGTCCCAATCTCTCGAACACAGAAGTTCTTGTAATGGATTTCAGAGTCAATCGAAGACAAAAGATTTTTTGTTAGAAGAAGCAAACTCATTTTTGATGGTGATATAATTATTACTTACTCTTCTTATGGAGATACAAAGTGGAGGTGGTTAGCTATAACCTAAACCTTCGCGTGCTTTCTTGGTGATATTATTTGATAGGAGTTTACCTAATTTATATGACTCATTAGGGTTGTATCCGACCTTTGCAAGTAACTTGTAAGCATTTGGATCAAAGCCATTTGTATGCTTTATGGGGAATGACATATCTGGAAGTGGATTTTGAGGCACAAACTCTCCTAGCAAATTTGAAGATAAGTTGATTGCATCAATGCATTTGATAAGAAGAGTTATCCCACCCAGTACATTTCCTTGAACATCATATGATTGACCTTCCTTTTTCTTTACCTTCAAAACATACGCGGGGCACAAAAGTTGACTGCTTTTTCGAGGACATGATCTTCTCTTTATCTGGATAGATATCTAGCTCCCTAGTATTGGCTTTAACCTTTCCAATGATCACATTGATTCTTTTGCTGGCAGGCGCATTGGATTTGGTCAATTTGACATTGTCAAGTTTTGCTTCCTTCATAGTATAATTCTTCGGGTAGAATTTTGCATCAGTGATGTGTGACTCATCTTCAATGAAAGGATTATCATCAACAACTATTTTCGTTTCAATTCCATCTTGAAGATACTTCAAACATTAATAGTAAGAGGATGAGACAATTTTGTTCTCATGTACCCAAGGCTTACCAAGCAATATATTAGATGAATTCTTAGCATCGATCACATACATCGATGCACTAGATTACAAATCACCAATATGGATTTCTAACACTGATGGAGCCTATAGACCTATGCCCCCTTGATTGAATACTTGTATTAATAGACGACTTTCACTAAGTTCCTAAGTTGTGATGCCCAGTTCCTTCAATGTATGGATGGGAAGAATGTTAACTCCTGATCCTTCATCAATCAAGATTCTAGTTATCCTCTTCTCTAGCACGTGACCCACCAATTACAAAGGACGATTATGTAGTTTTTCACCGAATAGAGAATCATTATCTGTAAATGTGATCTTTGTATCACACCTATGTACTTCTTGAGAAGAGGGTTTTATAGGCTTCTTAGAAGATTAGGGAGATGGTTTTGATGGAATTTTTCCCATCGCTTCTTCTTTATCCATGGGCGACATCTTTGATGAAGTTTCACCTATTGTGTCTCCTTTCTTAGTGTTAAAACATGATGCCTCATTATTGTCTTGGATAGTTCTAGTGTAAAACCAACTCGGCAAGAACTCTACAAAAGTAACATGGCATCGTGGCTCCTGGTAGTGATGCACTTCCACTTTTGCTTTCTTTGGATGTGTGACTAGCTGTTACTTCTTTAGTCTCCTCACCATCCTTCCTCTTGTTTGTTGCTTAGATGGTTCTCTTCGTGAACTTGTCTTGTTGTGTCTCTACCTGGTCACGGGAATCCAACCTTCATATTATCTCTATCAGTTTGGATTTTATTTGGCTCTAATGACTTTTCTTTTGTGGAGCATATATTTGGATTGGGTCAAACAAGCAAAAAGTGATAGAGATTTGGTTAGAACTAGCCTTATCATCATCATGGACAACCCTTCTCTTCCCTAAACAATTGCATAACTTTGTCCTTGAAGATACAACACTTTTTGAGAGGATGACCCAAAAGTCGATGATATTTGTAATAGTTTGGTTGATCGGTATTTCCAGCTTTATCGAGCTGTTTCATCTCTGGTAACTCGATGAGCTTTACTCAACCAAATCATCGAATATTTTAGAGAAATCAGAATCAAGAAAAGGGTATTTTGTGTCTTGCATCTACTTTAAAGTCAAATTTTGGTTTGGACACCTTTGAAAAGTTGTCTTCACACTTTGTTTCCTGCTTTCCTTTGTAGTGAACTTCACGGGTGATGCATTGACATTCATGGATTCCTTCTTTTCATTTTTAGCAAAACCTTTCTCCATTTCATTAGTTCTTGCTTATCTTTTCCTTTGTGAGGATCATGGAAAGGCATCATATCTTTTCCTGCATATAACATGGTTAATTCCATGTCTTGAGCACGAGTTGCTAAATCTTGAAAGGACTTTGACTTAATTCCTTGTAAGATGTATAGAATTCCCGATGGCATTCCTTGGATACACATTTCAATTGCAAAAGCTTCACTAAGTCTATCTTTGCAATTTAGGCTCATCTTCCTCCATTGATTTATGAAGTCGATAACTGGTTCGTCTTTCCTTTGGTGAGTGTTTGTGAGTTCTACCATGCTCACTGTTCGCCTTTTCCTATAGAAGAGATTAAGAAACTCATGCTCTAAGTGCTTCCAACTATCAACAGAATGAGGATCAAGATCTGTGTATTAGTCAAAAGTGTTTCCTTACAAGGAGCAGACGAACTGCTTGACGAGATAGTCTCCATAGGTCCCAGCAGTATTACATGTCTCCACAAAGTGTGCAACATGTTGCTTTGGATTTCCTTTTCCTTTGAACTGCTGAAATTCAGGGGGTTGATAACTAGTAGGAATTTTATGGCTATCAATCCTTGTAGTGTAGGTCATGGCATACATAAGAGAAGACTTGGTGAAGACTACATATTTGTCTTTGATGGTCCTTTCAAGGAACTCCTTTAATTGATCAAGTGGGATCATCCCTTCGGTAGAAATTGACAGCTCCTTGATAGTTGGTGTTTGCTTCATAGGATTTTGAATTTCTTGAATCTCAATACCCTTCCCAAGTGCATGGCTAGTCCCCATCTAGCAAGTCATCCACCCTGTCCATCAACTTATCGATGCAAGACTCTTGGTATTGCACATGCTTGGTTAATCCTTCAATCATCTTTACTAGATTTACAAGTTGTTCCTCCATGTATGAAGCATTAGTTGTTATCACTTGCATGACCATTGGAGGCATTGAAGAGTAGCATGGATTATTGTGAAAGTTGATCTTTAGAGGGATTTCATTACATGATGCATATGGAGAAGATTCATTGAATAAGTACTTGACTTTCTTTGCGGTAGAGTTCTTGGAACCAGAGACCTCAGGTAGAGCTAAAGTTTGCTTGATCTTTTTCGCAACACTGTTGCCTTCTTCTGAAGCATTTGTAGAGGACCTCACTTCCTTTGGGGTTGAAGATCCAGAATCAAGTGATGGTGCAAATGACACTCGCAGTGTTTGTTATTCCAGTATAGTAGCTTTACTTCTTATAAACACTCCAAAACTTCCAAAAGTATTGCCAAGGATTCCATCCACTTTAGTTGAGAACGTGGAGTCAACAACCTTGGGCGAAGTTGAGTTGGAGTTGATCTTCTTCGAAGCCATTTGAAAGTTCTTTGTTTCTTGAAAATTTGAGATGAGATGTAGAGATTGTCCCACTGGACGTTGATGAACGCTCAAGATACGCTTCTATTTCAAGGTCAAAACAATCACCGAAGTAAAAAACCTAACCAAGGTTAGGGTCGAATCCTACTGGGAGTATGAAACTTTAGCAAATAGGTTCACTAATAATCAATTCAAACATCAACTACTTGATTCTCTAAAGGGGAGGGGGGTTTGCAATGATTGGTAGAAAATTAAAGTAATACAACGGAGAGACAATCAAATTAGAGAGCAACTTGGGTAATTGTGTTCCCCATGATTCACTAACTTAATCTACCCAGATAACACAACCTCAATTAGGACATTTCACGTAGGATGGTAATTTAGGTTCTTCCGGCCCTTTTTTGAAGGTGAAGGTCAAATTTCACTATGGGGATTGGCTGGTCTCCATAACATGCCAAACTAGCCATTACCTATTGTCACTGTCAACCTCTCCTTGGCTGGATTTGTTGATTAGATGAGAACACATCAACGAATCCTATTAACCATTCCTTTTTCCTATTCATCATACCTGGATCGTGATTTTGAAACTAGACAGGGTTTAATGTTTGCCATCATTAAACAACATGAAAAATGAAAGGATATGGCTAATACATGCAAATACTCAACTCAAGAAGTGCAAATAATCCAGGTTTTCTAAGTTAGATTCTCATGGTTCCTACAACCCCAAGTTGTGGGTTTAGCTACTCATAGCTTGGGCAAACAAATAAACAATGAATGAAGAAGACATAGTAAATTTCTTCCACAAGAAGATTGAAGAACAATAAAACCCACTTTGTATTTAGGATCACAAGCTTGAAAGACGTATTTAATCCACAATTGAATCTAAACTCAAAATTTGAGTCTCCAAAGATAAACCATAAGAATCTACTCTCTAATTTTTGTGCTCCCTAAAATCTGTGTACCTTGTTGAATATTGAAAGAAAGCTTCCCTAAAACCCTAAAAAATACTAATTATAGTATTTACAAAAAGATCCTTAAAAAAATTAGATAATCTAGTCGGTGTCCGCTATGGCATGCAGTTACGACTCGTACGATGTCCTACGAGTCATAGTTGGGCTTTCGTTGTCAACACTTGATATGTTGGACTTTACTGCTATGATTCACCTCTATGACTCATAGTATGGTCCATGACTCGTAGTGGCTTATCATATTGCATTTATTGGTCCAATTTTGATCAACATTTGTCGATTGCTACAAGGCCACCTATTACGAGTCGTAAAAGGGACTATGGCTCGTACCTTGAGCTCGTATAGTTGACTTCAAATTTTTAAATTTTGTTTTTGAACACTATTAACTGGTACGAGATAGCCTCTATGACTCGTACCTTGGGCTACCGCTCTTAATAAGGTCTATAGGTCCTGAAAATCAGCAAAATCTACAACTTTTCCCAAAATCAAGCCAACCTGTATTTTCTGAGAAAACAAACACGAAAAACACATAAAAATAAAAGAAGGTCACATTGAGAACATACAAAATCCCACGTTTTAGGTGTCAAATGTGTTGTAATTTGACAGCACATCAAGACCCTTAACTTAGAATTGTTACTTGTCCTCAAGCGACGACTCAATCTAGATATATAATAAAACAACATACAACAATTAACCCAGTAGCATGTACCATCCTCAAATTCACTCAGGTAACTATAATAGTTTTTTCAAAACCAGATCATGTAGTAAATAAGCAAACTATAACATATTGATACATTTGAAATCCAACTATGCGAAGTTAAGGAGTATTAACAATTCAGACTCACTTAACAAGTCAAATGTTAACCATGCAATGCAAATTCCCTCACAGAAAAGAAGTCCCTTTTTAACACTCAATATGCTTTCAGAAGTTGGTCAAGGGACTGTGCAAGCATACTCACTCTCACAAATCAGATTCATGCATGATGACTAATACCATAGGATAACCTATATATTCATAAATCGGACGGTCAACTAATCTAATTTAGGATCACTTTAGGACTTCATAGGCTTGTAATGTAGGCTCATGGGGTGGTTTTGTTATGACATTTCGGACATTTAGTGACTAAGGGCCCACCTTGAACCATGGTTTTCAACACTTTCACCTTACCAACTCAATCATTCTCAACTTATTCTCCCTTTTTCTTCACCTTAAAGCTTCCCCGGGTATTTTCTCTTCATTTTTCACCTTATGCCTTATTTTCAAACTCATTTTGCTTTTTCAACTCATTCTAAGGCATCTTTCCTTTTTTTTTTCACCTGGTACATGACTTTCTATTCTTTCACTTATTCCCAACTCACCACCTCATTTTTGCTATTATACCTGAACACATACCACCCTCAACTTAGGCTTTTAGACTATGGTGAAGCACACAATAATTAGATCCCTAAACCAGGACAACTTTTGGGTAGCCACCCTCAACTTAAGCATTTTGCTTCAGTTAAGGTTCACAATACTCAAGGGTAGACCAGGGCCAATGTCAAGTTATTTCAGTATACAAGATTAGGCTAATTAGGTGTTAAGAAAGAAAAGGTACATGGAAGGCTCAAATATTTGAAACAAGGGATAAACTCTTTCATTTGGTTGGTCATTTAGGCAAAAGTGGACTAAATTAAAGAACAAGGGCCTAAGATCCCTTCCTAATACACACAATCTTCAGTCTAACTCAAAGTAACCAGGTAAGTTCTGAATCAGTACACCAAATATAAAAAAATTAGCTCACACACACGACATTGCACACATATCCAACAAAGACTGACAAATCATGCTTCAGTATCAACTTGCCTTCACTTAATCAGAACAAACATTGCCAAACCATTTAAACATGCATGATTGCAACATAACTACTAATCAACGAAATTTTCATGGGTACCAATTTTTCAAAATATTTCATAAATCAACAAAACGAGATACATGCCAAGAGTTTAACAACCATATACTAAAAATATTATCTACAACTCCTAAACATTGAACGGTTTAACAGAAAATAAAACATTCACGAGGCAAAAGAACACAGGCAAGAAAACAACAGGATACAAAACTAGGATCACTATGGACTAAAAGCTACTCAGACTTCACCCTAGTCCATAGCTACCCACACCCCACCAAAAATAATGTACTTTATCCACAATGTAATGTACAAAACAATAAGCATAAGGGATCAAACATCACACATAGTACAATTCTTAAGCACCAGTTTTTGGCTGCCTCTGAGCATCTCCCTCTGAAGGGGTAGTCCGCGCCGCAGCTGCACTGGACGAGCCAATATCTAACACTTTGTCTCGCTCCTGGGCTTGTCTTTGCTCTTCTTCTTCTCTTGATACCCGTAAGACAAGCCCAAATGCATCCTCATCAATCTCGGAGGTCTTCTGTCGCATCTGTCGCTCCACTACATCATCATCCTCTATGAGTCTCTTTCCGAGAGCATACGGTGGGGGATCCTCTGACATAAACATATCTTATAGTGTCTCATCTGCAGGTGTATGCTCAGGAATTGTAATCGGAGCCGCTAATGATGTAATCAAGTTAGCCATAAACTTCATCAACCCCTTACGAAATGTTGATAGGTTTATTGGCCGGGCCTCGGCTATTCTATTCTGTGCTTGCTCCTCGAAGGTGTCGATGCGGTCATCCACCATAGCAATATGTTGTTCAACTGTGCATTTGGTGAATGTCTTGCATCAAGTCTCTTACACCTCAATGGTCCGTCAGATCCAAGGCCTAATCTGTCACGTAATCTGAGACAATTGAGCCTCAGTCCAGGATAATCTCCGCACCATAGCCTACAAAGCAATAGCAGACATAACAAGAATGTCTGCAGAAGGAATATATGATGTAGATTTGGCTCTAGTATAGGTGCAGCTTTAGTGGGACCTTTCTCAACGTCGACTGCTACAGGCTATTGTAGTCCCTCATCAGTAGTAGAACCTAGAGTAGTAGTAGCGGCAGTCATCGAACCCTCATCTTGTGGCTCTGGCATGAATTTCTTAGGCATGGGAGGAAGTTGTGCCCACTAAAGTGCGATGGGTTTCTCATCATCCTTGATCAGGCTAGGATCAATAGTATAAAGGGCCACGACCATAGGATCTATATGAAGCGAAACCTCCACCTTCGCCTCTATGTAGAGTCTGAAGATCAACACCGGGAATGGCATGTACGTGGTCCTCCTGAGTGGAAACTTATGTATCTGCTCTTCTATAAGTCATGCCAAATCAATATCATAGCCGGCTAAGATGTTGAATATCAAAACTACTCGCTTCAATGTAATCACATTATCTGTTAGGGTTGATCGGATGCGAGATTGAATAATGGCCAACCAAAACTTGGTGGGAAATGAAAGGGAAGCCTTCAGTATAGGTTCAGAATGCGTTGTGACCCATGTAGGCTCTGGAACATGCTCAGCGATGTGGCTGGCAACACATCTCAGTACCTCTATCAGTTGTACTGTATTTTTGGCAATCATAGCTACCCTAAACTTGTGTAGTCTTCGGTCAAACTCAGTTGTAGAACGTGGTGCTTAGTACATGGGACCAAATTGTACGCAGCAGATCGTCTCCTCTGATATGTCGATCCGCCATCCTCTCACTAATGTCTCTCGCAATCTGGACTGCTCAAGAGGTTTCTTCCCTTTGGGAAGATCCTGAAGAATGGTTGCGGCATAAATTGAATAAAATTCCTGCACCATGAGCGAGGAGTACCATCCAATCTTATCGGTCAAACTTCTGAGCCCATGTCATCTCATGTCACCATCTAGTCCGGGAACATGGCTAAGTGCTGCGTCAATCACTCGGGGCTCCTCATAAAATGATTGTACTGGCTTCCCTTTCCCCTTCGACTCTTCCCCTTATCTTATATTGTCTTCATCCCATCAACACCCCATTGATAAACTTGAGGTTCCGTCAGAGAAATAGATAGGTCAATCAAGGACTTGGCATCTCCTCCATCCTAGTGTGCCTCCTCTGTATCAGACTCCGTGTGTGAAGAAGTCATCTGTGGAGAACTCAACTCAAAGCCATCCTGATTTTCCTCCTCATCAGACTAGGAGGTATTGTCTACTTGCATTGGGGTTTGAGCAGCTCATGCAACAGCTGCCCGAGTCTGAGGCACCAGTGCCTCTGCATCGAGATGGACATTGCAGACTTCATTAGATCCATCTAAGTGTTCATTGTCCAAACACTCGTCAACAAGTCTCCGGTTAAAAGATTTAATAGTTGTACTTCTATTTTTAGGGGTCATAACTCCTGAATATATTCACAAATAAAGCATCACTAGCCCCAAACAAACACCAAAAGAAAATCAAAAACAAAAGAAAAAGCTACATAAATCAGTTGCAGGTGGCATATACGGGCTGCAAATATGAGCCATAGTTGGGACTACGAGTCATACTACGGTAATCTAAAGACGCATGAAAACTTTAATCACTAAAACTAGGTATGAGACACAGTTACGACTTGTGGCCTCGACTACAGATCATAGACAGGTCTCATACAAGGTTTTAGAATATAAAATTCACACAGGCACAAGTCCGCGAGATCCAACTACGGTTCGTAGAGGGCTCTACGACTCGTAGGTACGTCTTGTATAGTAAGTATATCTTAAGTCACTATTACCTCCTACGAGAGGCAACTATAACTTATAGACTTTCCTATGAGTCGTAGGAGACACTGGTAGTAAGAAGTAATAGGTACCTAAAATAAACATCATTTCACCACACGGACCTCAACAACAATTCAAGATGAATAAAACAGAATCGAAGCAAAACCCTGGCACTCAAAGCATGAGCAAAAGTCAACCAAGACACTAAACATGATTTCAATGTTAACTTCACCCCATCAACATATATATAGCAATCAATACACAATAAAATCCATTTCCCCCCCTCATTCAAACATGTACTCATGTAAGCATTCTTAAATCATACAAAACAATCATTCCCTCACATTTAGAGCAATTTAAGGAAATAAGTAAACACACACATTAATAAGTTGTCAATCTAGTACTCCTACCTCATTAATACTTATCCGCACAGTATCATGCTATGATGACTTTTCAAAATCAATGGGCAATAACGACTCAATACTACTTCAGTAAATCAACAATAGCCAATATAACATTAATACCAAATTATAGCAACACAAACAAGTTATTCAGCTTAGGGTTAACACGATTAATTTGATTCAAAATAACCTTAATTCCTTCTCAATGCCATCACATACAACACTGATATGCTTTGGTATACATGACAATCCCCATACTTATTCATATCATCCAAATCAAATCAAACTCAGGGGGGTTAAAAAAGCAAAGATACATACCTTAAGAGTGGATGAATTATAGCAAGCAAAATGAGAAGAAAAACCCTAGTTGCCGGAGTAACTCGCTGGAAAAAGGATGAAATGGTCGGAGAAAATGATCGAATGGGAAAAGGAAGAAGGATTTTTGGGTAATTTTACCATGTTTAGGGTTAAAATAGGGTCAAGATCAGGGTTAATTTTAAAAATCAATTGAGTCGGGTCTAAGAAACCCCGACTACGGGTTATAGCTTAGACTACAGCCCATAGGTCTTGGTCTCGTAGAGCGCTCAACACTTAGAAAATTTTTTAAAACTTACCTGGGCACTACGAACCCTATTTATGACTCGTAGCTTGGAAGACATCGTAAAGTTGTCTTGTAGTGAGAGTGACAAACTCATATGACCATTATTACTCTAATGGGCAGGACTATGAGTCATGGTTTGCACTACGGATCGTAGGCGTATCCATAAAGGCAACTTTAACTACCATTTTCTGCAATTTTCCACTTTGTTCAAAACCTGTACTCTTTTCTAAATATCTACCATCATACCAACCTATAACCAATTCAATGTCTAAAAACAATCAATCAAAACTCAAACAGACAAGTAATTCACAGTGGAAAAACTGAAAAAGCTACAAAAACATGCTAAAATACCAAAAAGTCTCTTGGGTTGCCTCCCAAGTAGCTATTGATTTATTATTTAACCAAAAATATAAACTTATCCACTTTCACTATCATATCATAAAGGATCCCCTACGTCTTCTTAATCGTCCTATCCGCCATCAATAACCTCATTCTCGTTGCTATAGATGAACATAGACTAAACTTTTTAAAAATGGCAATAGGCATCAAATTGATACTTGATCCCAAATCATACAACGCTCTTCAAACTCAACATCGCCGATGGCACAAGGGATGGTAAATGCATCGGGATCTTCCCTTTTTCGGACTAAAGATTTGGTGTTTATGGAAGTACAATGTTGGAACTCTTGTGAGAGCTCTTGGCTTATCGTGTGTTTTTCATCACCAAATCCTTCATATATTTAGCATATCATGGCATTTTCTCCAATGCTTCGATAAGAGGAATGTTAATGGACAATTGTTTCAACATGGAGAGGAAGTGTTTGAACTTACCAACCTCCTCTTTTTGTTTGAGCCTTTGGGGAAAAGGAGGCGGAGGTCTTGGGATAATTTTGTTCTTTTCTTGCTCCTTCACCACTTCACCTGTATCCCCATTATTGGTCAAACCTTCTTCTCTCAACCTCAGCTTTGTCATCAACACTTTTTTCACGAACTTTATCAACAACCACTTACATTGGAGGGTCATTGGTACTCTTTCTTCTACTTGTCGTAACCGCCATGCAATGTCCTCATTCTTAGGATTTTGAACCATATTGCTCAATAAAGTACCTTTCTAACGTTGGTTCAACTGAATAGACACTTGACTAAACTATTGTTCCAATTGCTTGATGGCTACCGAGTGAGACTCTATCTTTTGGTTGATACTTGTGATATCCAATTTCATTCCTTTCAAAGTCTCATCTTTGTTTTCAGCCTTCTCCAATAACTTGTCAAACATATTTTCTATCCTTGAACTACTAGAACCTACATCACGATTATGAGGACGCACGTAAGGACCATTCCTATACCTATCTCTTCAACCCCGCTCGGCTTCTAGCACCCTATCTCTCACAAAATAACCACCACAGTTATCTTTATTGCACCCTCTCGGTTGTAGTTCCGACCTTGATTTTCAGATGCTTGATGCTAATAGTTTGGATTGGATCCTTGAGCAGTGTTCCGAAAACCCATCGCTTGATCTTTAATAAAGCAAGCATCTTCATCAAAATAGTATTCCTCATACATAGGCACTTTATGAGGTCGGTGTATCATCGTATAAAATCTTTTATGATTTTAGTTAACCACTAAGTCCATACTTATGCAAAGTTGAGCAAGTTGTTGCATGGTATCTTCATTGATTTTGGCTTGCTACGAACTAACACTTACTGCACATGAGCTTCTTGCAAAAGCTCTCTCCCTTTGCCCCCATACTCTATTGGTCTTGGCTACTTGCTCCATTCTCTATGCTATTCTTGTGAACGGTTGATCTAAGAACATGCCTCCCATAATGGTATCGGCACAAGCTTTACTATTCTTATCAAGAGCCCGGTAAAAAATTTCCAACAAGGCATCATCCACGATCTTATGGTCTAAAACCATTCTCAAACATTTGGTGAACCTCTCCCACATTATGATAATGGAATCACCTGGAAATTGCTCACAGTTATTGATTTGATCCTACAATTTGTGATTCTTTGACCTTGGAAAGTATCTCTCCAAGAAAGCTCTTTGCAATTCTGCCCAACTGGTGATTGAACTCTCTGGGCGTTCTGACAACCAAACTACTACACTACCGGTAAGAGACAGAGGGAAAACACGTAACCCTACAACATCCATAGAAAGATTGTAAGTACCCATCACACTCTTACACACAAAAGCAACATTATGAAGATGAATGTGAGGATCCTTAGAAGGTAACCCTACAAACAAGCCACAGTTTTCAAGCATTTGGAGTAATCCATTTGACACTGTGAACTTAGTGTTGGTCGGTAATGGTGGAAACACTATAGATACTGTGACATCCATGGACATGAGATTCAATTGATATTGGTTCCATCCTTATGCATTCTCATTGAAATCCCTTTAGTGTGGCCTATTTTCTCTTGGTGGTGGATTTTCCTCTCTACCAACATCATCATCATTTCGGTCCATGGCTTCATCAACCGCAACATTCATGTTTGTTTGAGTCATTCTCCTTGCAACATGTTGGATCTCAATATTAATTGGAGCTAAGGGTCCGCCTTGGCACCTTGTACTGGGCATATTTCTAGTATACCATGTAAAGGAAACCTAACAACCAAAAACAAAAGAAAAAGTAAAGTACAAGAGAAGTCAAATCAAAGCATCGCCGTATTCCCCGGCAACGGCGCTATTAATTTTGATGTCGCTCAAACAGTACCTCTCACTTGGAGGATAAAGTGAGCATCAATAGTAAAAAACCTAACCAAGGTGTCGAATCCTAAGGGAATATGGGGCTTTGCTACTTTGATTCACTAACTATCAATTCCAATATCAAACAACTCAATTCTCAAGAAAGGGGAGGGGGTTTTGCAATGATTGATAGAAAATTAAACTAGACTACTAAAATGGAGAGATAATCAAATTCGAGAGCAACTTGGGAAATTGTTTTCCCCATGATTCACTAACTTAAACACCCCGAATAACACAACCTAAATTGGTACATTGCATATAGGACGGTAACTTAGGTTCTTCTAACCCTTGGGCAAAGGTGAAGGTCGAATTTCACTATGGCGTTTGGCCGGCTACCATAGTGTGTCAAACTAACTGTTACCCATTGTCCCAGTCAACCTCTTCTTGGCCGATTTTGGTTTATTAGATGAGAAGAAATCAATTGAATTCTGTCACCCATTTTTTTCGTATTCATCACTACATTGATCGGGATCATGAATCTAGGTAGGGTTCAATGTTGGTGACCATTAAACAACAAGAGAAATGAATCAAAAAGGAAAATGCGTGCAAATAAAACAAATCAAGAAGTGCAAATAATCTGAGTTTTCTAAGCTATCTACTCATGGTTCCCACAACCCCAAGTTGTGGGGTTTAGCCACTCATGGCATGGACAAACAAATAAATAATGAGTAAAGAAGATATGATAGATTTCTTACTAAGAAAATTGAAGAACAATGAAACCCACTTTGCAATCAGAATCACAAGCTTGAATGATTAAATTAATCCACAAGTGAATCTAATCTCCAAATTTGAGTCTCCAAAGATAAACCCTAAAATTCTACTCTCAAACCTCTCTAAAATCTGTGTATCTTGTTGAATAATGAATGAAAGCTTCCCTAAAAAACTAAAATATATTATTTATATTATTTACAAAAGGTTCTTAAAATAATTAGAAAATCTGGCTGGCGTCTGCTACGGCTAGCAGTTACGACTCGTAGGGTGCCTTGCGAGTCATAGTCAGGCTTTCGTTGTCAGCACTTGATATTTTGGAATTTACTGTTGTGATACACGTCTATGAGTCGTAGTATGGTCCACGACTAGTAGTGCCTTCTCTAGTCCACACTTGCATTTCTTGGTCTAATATTGATCAACACTATCTATTGCTACTAGGCCACCAATTACGAGTCGTAGAAGGGACTACAACTCATACCTTGATCTGGTATAGCTGACTTCAAATTTTTAGATTTTGTTTTTAAACATTGTAAAATGGTACGAGATAGCCTCTATGACTCGTAGCTTGGGCTACAACTCGTAATAGGATCCGTAGCTCCTGAAAATCAGCATCTTTTTCCAAAATCTAGCAAACCTGTATTTTCTGGAAAAACCAAACACAAAAGACACATAAAAATCATAAAAGGTCACATTGAGAACACACAAAATCTCAGGTTTTAGGCATCAAATGTGCTGTATTTTGACAGCACATCAACAATCTCCAGTCCAACTTAAAGTAACAGGGCAAGTTCTGAATTAGCAAATAATAAAATAATATAATAAACTTAGCTCACACACACATGGCATTGTATACACAACTAACAAAAACTTATAGATCATGCTTCATGTATCAAATTGCCTTCACTTAATCAGAACAACATTGCCAAATCATTCA